>JAQGAU010001057.1:0-21773 GCA_034698045.1 Paramacrobiotus richtersi | reverse complement strand
GAAACGTCAAAATTGGCCGGAAAAGCGTTATTATGAAAGAGCAGGGTCTGTTTAGTCTAGGAAAATACTCCCAGCTTCTCTTGGCAGGAAGAGCGTGTAATAATTGGCTTTTTGTGTTTTACATACTGATTTAAGTGTGAACGATTTGACAGCCCAGAACGGTCCCGAAACGTCGAAATTGGCCGCAAAAGCGTTAATAGGAAAGAGCAGGGTCTGTTTAGTCTAGGAAAATACTCCCAACTTGTCCCGGTAGGAAGAGCGTGAAATAATTGTCTTTTTGTGTTTTACATACTGATTTAGCTGTGAACGATTTGACGGCCCAGAACGGTCCCGAAACGTTAAATTTGGTCGGAAAAGCGTTATTATGAAAGAGCAGGTTCAGTTTAGTCTAGAAAAGTACTCCCAGCTTCTTCCGGTAGGAAGAGCGTGAAATAATTGGCTTTTTGTGTTTTACATACTGATTTAGCTGTGAACGATTTGACGGCCCAGAACGGTCCCGAAACGTCAAAGTTGGCCGGAAAAGCGTTATTATGAAAGAGCAGGGTCTGTTTAGTCTAGGAAAATACTCCCAGCTTCTCCCGGCAGGAAGAGCGTGAAATAATTGGCTTTTTGTGTTTTACATATTGATTTAGCTGTGAACGATTTGACGGCCCAGAACGGTCCCGAAACGTCAAAATTGGACGGAAAAGCGTTATCGTGAAAGAGCAGGGACTGTTTAGTCTAGGAAAATACTCCCAGCTTCTCCCGGTTTACTGCACTGCGGTCACCTTTGGGAAAATATTTCGATGGTCACCTTGGTGGCGGTGGTACCGCTTGATGGCAGTCTTCAGATTGTTCTGATTTTTGTCCAGACCACCTAGGTCCTTTGTTTCACCAAGCCTGTGCATAGGTTACACATTTGGCGTTGGTTACCTAGGGGACCCGGCAATGATGTTCGGGGGGACATTTGGGCAGGGGGGGGGGGGGCATAATTGCCGAATACAGACGTGGATTTCTTGATGCAGAGAAAGTAGTCCTTAGCTTACTTCTACGGCATCAGTTCTTCTTTGAATCGCTTTAAGGATTCCACAAGGTCCAAATAGCTCATCGTTTTTTTTCTGTCAGAAGGCGCTCTGTAGCGACCAGCAATGCTATTTTGTGTTGTTTGCGCTATTCGATAAGAAAGGTAACTAAAACAAGCTTTATCGACCGAAGCGGAGCAAAGGTCCTCTATATTCAACTCAAACGGATTTCGATGTCTGTGTGTCATTGCGTCAGTCGGTCATCAATATTTTTATTTATTTAGTTTATTATTTATTAAATCTATTTATTGTATTTATTTGTTTACTACTGTTTATTTTATTATTTGTTATATATTAGCATTATTGTTTTTTTTGTTATTTATTGTGTTTATTTTATTATGAGTAATGTAATATGATTACTGTTTTCAATATTGTCACATTTGTAATATTATTAGTAGTTAATCGGTCAATTATATTTGTTGTTTTCTTATTTATTTCTTAATGTTAATACATAGTACGATTACTAGTTCTAATAGTGTCATAGCAGGGCAGATGACCATCTGACCAAGGTCATCTGCCTTGGCCAAAGCTTGACTGTTTTCAGAACTCGGTTGGCCAGAAGCAATCCCTCGACTGTTTGAAAGGATTGCGAATTACCGCAGCAGAAACTATGTATAAAGGGATTTCTGCAAACTTTCGCTTTCAAAACCTCCCCTCCTTGCATTCGTGTGGTGGCGAATTCTATTTTACAAAGCGGAAAACGGGTTACTGCTAGGTCTCTGGGTTGGGGAGGATATCTCGGTTTTCAAAAGTCAGTGAAAAGCTTTTCACCGGAAGAAAGCTGTTTTGCAAATGATTATTTTCCAATTTTAAAAATAGTAATTATTAGTTGAAAACCTTTTCTGGTGAACTTGCAAACAAGACAGCCTTTCTGCTGTGAAATGTAACTGATGTGAAAAGATTATCATGCTGCACTCGCTCAGTTTTGGTGCCAAAAATTACCAAAACAAACATTTTCTTAACCAGATCTTTTAGATTGGTGTTGAAGTTTTCAACTTCCAATGCCAATTTCTTCTCGTACCGGGCGGGCTGGTAGGTTAAACAAATCCATAACATATTGGTTTAAATAGCTTTACTTGTGCGTACTTTCTTCGCTTCGGTCATCCAGTGCCCGCAATCAGCGAGTGCACTTTCCTAGTATAATTAAGTTAGGCTTTATTCGGCTAAAGCCCGGTTGTAAAGGCTGAAAAAATGAACGCAATTCAAACGAAGAATTTGTCCCGGTTAACGCGAGAAGGGACGGTGTCCAAAATCAGATGCTAAGGTTACCGCGCATGATTGTTGATTTCTAAACTTAAACGCTATAACAAGAAACATGCCAAGAAGAAAAACAAGAAAATTTCTCCATTCCTCACGAACAACTTTTGTCAATTCTTTATACAACGCTACCGCCTCAGCACATCAGACGCCAAACGATTCGCATCTACAGTAGTTTTAGCTTAGTCATGCTTGTCTTTATCATACTTTTCTTCTCGTCTTCAGTTTGCTCTGTAGCCGGTTGATCTTCCTATGGTTTGCTAGCTGTAGCGATTGTTGCTTCTATAATTTACCAGTTATGCTAACAATGTAAGATTGTTCCTCGTGTTATCAATACAGACGCACCAAAATAACAAATTAGCTGCAGTTGCAGCCAACAACTAGGTGCAGCGCGCTTCCTGGCAGGGGCCAGTTCAAAGTCACTCATCTGTTCTGGCGTTAAAAATATTAATACTGGACCTGTAGTTGCACAGTACGCATACTGCGGAAATCGTCAAGATTCATACAGCTTTGATTGTATCAAACACGTTGTGCTACAGTTGCGCATGTACATAACAGTAGTATTTTCTGCGCTAAACCTTTCTGACTGCCTGCAGCAATATTGGACTACGCGATGGACATGTAAATGTCAGTTTAATTATACAGCGGGCGGTAAATCGAAATTTCCTAATGGATCGAGTCCGACACTGATTCTGTTCAGAAGTTATCATGGCGAACGGACTAATGCCCATAGCGCTTCGCTTATGAAAAATTGTACACAACATACAAACCAGCGCGTAAGCGTCCGAAACAAATTTTCTTCAGCACACTTTTTCCAGATGCGTGTGTCGAAAATGATTATCGTATTAGTTCTGTTGGCCACAGTTGCCGGAATTAACGCGGATTGCGTTCCAACTCCTGTTTCACATACGGAAACCGGAGAAGGTCAAGTAAAATTCCCAGTACTGCAAGGTGTACTTTCACAATGTACATTTATCTAAACTTTATTTCCAAATCAACAAAAAACGTTACCAAATTCAGAAAATCTAAAAATTTCCAAATATTAAGGCTTTGGGTACGTATACTGGAGTCGGATAATACCAGTAATAATAATATAATTGTGAACTTATTCCTTCAGATTTGTACAGAGAATTGCTACGAGATTTGGCCAATGTGTTCGCTCAAGAGGCGGTATTTGTTGCACAGCTCTACCGCAGCAATTGCACAACCTTCCAGAACTTTGATTTTTTCACCCAGATCCTCATAACCTTTGTTAGTGATGTGGACTGGTTGGCGCGTCTGATGAATGGTACTAACAACCCAAGCGGATCCGAGTGCGTTGCGGTCAACACACGTATCGATTTCGATGTGCAGCAAGTTAGTTTCCATGCCCGTACAACCATTCCTGGACCTTCTTGTGATCAACTCACTGGAGCAGGTCAGCACCGTATGGTAGTAGACAAGTACAATGTATATACGATCATGGATTCTTTCATTTAAAAGCTTTTTAGATCGTATTAGTTGTTTAAATGGAGTTAACCACATCTGTTGTTTTATGCGCTGATAAGAAAGAAAGCAAAATTAACGGTGTGTGTGCTTTGAGACGGTTCTGTGGTCTGAGATTATTTCTATCAAAAAATGCAGTGTTTGGTGGAATCACTTTTGATACAAGTGTGTTCAAGTTACTACTACCATTTTGCTACGGTTTTATTGACCGTGTTTTTGACGACGGACTGACTAATCTAATGGAACTGTTTCAGCTTGGGCGCAGTATGCTCTTCAACGGCACGGTTTGGCTGTCAGCGCTTTGGCTGCGGTACCTGGAGGAAGCAGCATGGTGTCGTCCTATGGAGCAGCAAGTAGCCCGGTAACCGTGGGTAAATGGCAGAAATACGTGCAGGATCTTAACGCCGGCATTGCCAACCTGAAGACGATCATCACCAACAACGACGAGGCTAACTGTGTCGCCACCACCCGGACACTGGGCAATGCACTGAAGGGACTTTTTGAGCTAATTGCGCCGACTTGAGATGTCATCTGTCCCTTCAGTAATTTGTACTGAGAACCGGCCGTACTGATCACTGAGGACATACCCGGCAACATCAGCAAATAAACATTTACGGGTAATAAGGAATCCTCCAGTACTTATAACGCCACATTCTTTTGTGTGTTTTTTTGTATTCGTTCTGTTATTTGTGCTGCTGACTAGCAAATCATATTACAAGCGTTCTTTCCGTTGATGTCTGTTTATGGAAATCCCAGTGCAGCCTGCGCAGATTCAAATCAAAAAAACGTTTCCCTCATGCAAACAAACATAACTAAATGTCATAAACAGAAACGACTGACATGAACAGCATCCAGTTAGCTTTGCTGATGTGTTACTTAGTTGTGCAATGTGCATGCAGGATGACAAAAAAAAGCCTCACTTTGAACATCCTCTGTTGATGCGGATTGTACAATTTCTTTATGTGTAGTATGGCTCCTCATATCGTGGCGCAAAAAAACACCTGTTTTGACGACCCACCCGCGCACTAGCTACAGTATCCTACAGGATAATAAAGCTCCTATGCAGTTAAGTTAGTTAACTAAGAGTATTGTTTTTGCCATACATTTGAGATTTCTTCACGACCTAGAGGAATGTCATGCTGGGCGACGGACGCAGCATCGCACGCTTAATGACAATGCGGTACTTTTAATTTTTGCAGCCGGCTACTGATCTTGCACGCTTACCGCTTACCACTGCAGCCAAACATGTTACAGTACGTGTTTGTTCATCTAGCATAGCGGTACAAACCAACGACACGCGTTCTTTCCCAAAACGTAATATTCGACACAAATAGAGCGTGTGCCGAAAAATGATCATTTTCCTAGCTGTTGCCACGTTTTTCGTCGGCATTAATGCCGACTGTGTTCCTACCCCTATTCCCCACACGGAAACTGGAGAAGGTACACCAAATATTCCGGTAACTCGTCGCTTATGGTAGACAAGCAACCTCTTCTTTTCAGACTTGTACAAAGCACTGTTGGGAGATTTGGCCCGTGTATTCGGTGAAGAGGTGGCATATGTTGCACAGCTCCAACGCGATTGCACGAACTTCCAGAATTATAACTTTTTCGACCAGATGGTCATAACCATCGTTACCGATGTGCAGTGGCTGAACAGCGTAACGAATGGTTCCCTCAGTCTCACAGGAACCGATTGCGTGGCGGCGAACACGCGTGTGGATTTTGATCTGAAGCAAGTTGCTGCGCATGCCAGCACTGTTATCCCTGGACCTTCTTGTGATCAGCTGACTGGCGCAGGTTAGTACTGCCGTTCATTACGCCCTCGGTTGTGATCTCGTCCTGTTGATTACGCACCAGGGACGCTAGGCGTTCAGGAATTCCAA
The DNA here is from genome assembly GCA_034698045.1 of Paramacrobiotus richtersi. Lineage (NCBI taxonomy): Eukaryota > Metazoa > Tardigrada > Eutardigrada > Parachela > Macrobiotidae > Paramacrobiotus > Paramacrobiotus richtersi. Next base: position 16,087 of record JAQGAU010001057.1, on the reverse strand, counting down.
GGTTTTCAGTTCGTATTTCTTACGCGTTCTGAAAAACCAGGGAACGCATACGCGTTATACCATTTTGTCGGCGACGTTTTTCTGGTTTAAAATTTATTGCCGTCATGTTCGTTCGCGGCCGTGAAATCACGACGACCGAACAAGAATTAGAGTGCACTGAAATTCTGAATGTAATAATGCCAGAAAATCAGTTATTTCTACGCGCTTGTAATAAATCAAAATATTCCACCGAACTAACACTAAGAGATAACTCCGTTTCTTTTAGAGATAGTTTCATAGTATCGTGGTCTAAATGCACTTCTTTACTTCCTTTCGAAATTAAAGGTACAGTACTTACTGGTTACTGCCATCACCAGTGCTGTCTCTGCTGTGGTTAAATTTATATTCGTACTTTACTGATCATCTGTGTAACGGCGAGAACAGCTGCAGAAGTGTTTCAGCTCGGGCTCAGTATCTTCTACAACGGAACGGTGCGACAATCAACGCTCTGGCTGCGGCTCCTAATGCCTTTAGTGGGGGGTCCGGAAAATGGTTAAAGTACGCCCAGGATCTGAATAACGGCTTTGCCACCGTGCGGACCATCACCGCCAATAACGACGAGGCCAACTGTGTGGCCAAGACCAAGGCGTTTGGTAATGGACTGAAGGGGCTTCTCGAGTCAACGACCGGCAGTAGTTACTGAATACTTTTCCGCCAGGTCAATAAGCATTTCCGCATAAAGCGTCCTCAGTGGTTGATAACGATATTTGTGTTCCATCTTTGTGCATACATGGTTTGATTTTTCTGTTGCGAAAGGCAGAGTTGTGTTATGAGTACTATCAGCGATCTGATTATGGATATCAATACTAACTGCAGCAGAAATATGGTACAAGGTAGTCAGAAAAAGATACTGCTGTCTCGTGTTATTGGGCTTTACTAGTATTATTTTTGATGTTCAACCGGCTCGATTTAAAAAATAGTTATGGCTTCGGTTGTAACCCATTTTTCGCATCCTACATATGCGACCTGTTGTGCTACAACTATATACAGTATTTTACTCGCTATGCACCATTTTCTCACTGCCTGCAGCAGTATCTGCTGTGCGATGGACAAGTCAATGTGCACTTAATTACAACCGGTCGATCATTTTTTAAGCTGCTGTAGTAAGCTCGTTCAAAAACCAACACCGCGATCGGAGAAATGCTCCATAATGTGTGCTCCATTCTCAAGCGTACAAAGCAACGATGTACTCTACTTTTCATGCATTAATCGGAACATTTTGGCTTCCCAGTGTTTGGTCACCAAAAATGATTATCATCTTAGCTCTTTTCACTATTCTTATCGGTGTCAACGCCGACTGCGTTCCAACCGCTAGTCGGCATACGGAAACTGGAGAAGGTAACGCAAGCATTCCATTTACTTGTTAAAAACAAACAAACGGGCAAGTTATTCCTTTAGATTTGTACAAAGCACTGTTGGGGGATTTGGTTCGTGCATTCGCTGAAGAGGCAGCGTATGTTGCACAGCTCCAGCGCAGCAGTTGCACGAGCTTTCAGAACTATGACTTTTTTGTCCAGATCGTTGTAACCACTATCACCGATCTGGAATGGCTGTCCCGTCTGGTGAATGGGTCGACCAACCCGACGGGATCTGAGTGCATCGCTGTGTTCACACGTTTCGCGTTTGACCTGGACCAAATTGCTGCGCACGCCAAGACAGTCGTTCCCGGGGCTTCGTGTGATCAGCTGACTGGACCAGGTGAGAACAGTATACGAAAAATACGCATGAAGCTTAGCATACAAGTACGGATCACATGTACTTGCTGTTCTTTTGTCGTTCAGAGTCAGAGGCGGCTCGAGGTCCAGCCAAGGGGGGGGGGGGGGCGGGAAACTCAGGAAACCCCCCCCCCCCCCCCCCCCCCCCCCCACACTCAGGAAACCTCTCCGCCAGGTCAAAAATCACAAAAAAGTGAACGGCCAAAAATCACAAAAAAGTGCGAAAAACGGCCAAAAGGCTGAAAAATATTGAAAAATTTTCCCGCCAAATCACAAATAAATTTCCCTAAACAATGGAAAAAAAGGCCGCCAAAACCAAAAATTTTTCGTCCACGCCAGGCGCGCCTGGTCAAATGACGTGAATTTTTCCACGCCAGCCCGCCCCCCCCCCTCGCGCCGCCACTGTTCAGAGTAGAAGCTTTGTGTCTGTTATCGAAATAGTTTTTAGGGTAAATGCTGCGTATTGTCGTAAGTATTGGGAACACAACAGCCGCCTACCTACAACCTTTCAGCCAGCCGGCATTATTGTTTGCAAAAGCCAGAACTTTGGTAAACAGTATCAACAATCCGTTTGTCCGCGCAACATTTCGGCTGTTGCGCAAGCAAGAGCGGCAAAAAGTTCAGACATTTCATTCTCAAAGAGCTCGGCGTCTCACCCGAACTTAGTGAAACTGTTATCGCAAAATTCATGCAATATGTATGATGATCGTTCCAAACCATTTTTCCCCCGGATATATCTTTCTACAATTGTAAAATCGATTACAGAAATTGTACAATTCATCCTTCATTCCTGATTCGTATTTCTATGTGATATTGTCGATAAAAGCGCCTCTTCCTGAAGCGACGGTTCGAATCGCGCTAAGCGCGAGTTCACTTTAATGCGCTTAGACAGTGGTTCTTCCGAACGGCAGTGACAAGACTACAGAAGCGCAAAGTGCGAATGAAATGATCTGGACAGAAGTATGTCCATGGCTAATTTCTGAAGTGTTTCAGCTCTGGCACAGTATCTTCTACAAAAGCACGCTCTGGTTCTGCTCGCGTTGGCCACGGCTCCAGTTCCCGGTGGAAGTGGGTCCGGAAGCAACACAGCCGGGTCAAACTATGCAGCAGCGACAAGCAGCCCGGTAACCGTGGGGCCCTGGCAGAAAGTCCTCCAGGACATCAACACTAGCGTAGCCACCCTGCGGACAATCATTGCCAATAACGACGAGGCCAACTGTGTGGCCAGCACCCGAGTAATGGTCAATGCGCTGGATAAGATGTTCGAACGACAGTGGCCGGTTCCCTTTTCTTAAAAACCAGCTGAACATAATACATTCAAGTTCCCTGCAATTTTTAATCAGTTGAGAATGTCTGAAATAGAGAAGATTTCCGATCACGTTGTCAGCTGTCGTGTGTCTGTGTAGTTAGCTTACAATTTTAGTTTGTTTATTTAACATTTATTTTTATTTTTATTTCTTTATGAAAGAGAATAAACTGAACTTTCCAAAGATACATCTTTCTGTGCTACAAAACTGCACCGCTTTGAGAATTAAACAACATACAAAGTTTTCGAACCTACAGGAAATGTGTCAAAAAATAACATGTACAACTACCCTGCCACAAATGTTGAGTAACAAGAGGTCCGCGAACACTATTTCGGTGTCTGACGAGCGAAATAATTCTCTCTTCTAAAGTTATATTGCCTGGATGGCGAAAGGTGCAACTCTGCGCTTCGACAACATAGCGAATGAAAAAGATCGGAAAATGTTATCACGTACTTTTGTTGTCGCCTTGCACGGCTTGTTAACAAGATTACCATTGATAACACACTCTGATGGTTCGTTTACCGGTGACGTATCCAACTTTTAGACAATAAAGACATTTATTTATTTTGTACATTAGTATGGATGAAGAGAGATTACGATGGCGATAAAGACACTCAAAACAATAATGAAGATAAAGCAATACTGTACATGCGCTGATAGTACAAGCAGATGATAACAGTATGCCGGAAAGCAACGTGCGTTATCAGGCAGACTCAAATTAGACTATCGCCGCCGTTACAATAACTCATTCAGCCGACTGCAGAACGCTCAAAACACCTGTTCCTTCTGCCAAAATGGATTTCTTGGGAAAAGGCCGTCCGAGGAGCTGTTCCATCTCTCCGTGCTGGAAGACTGTGGCACTAGGTAAGCGTAACTTATGTCTCGCAGTGTGGGTTTTGAAACGGATGTAACCTGTTTGAACTGACTTAAATTTCACTGGGCTGTTAGAAGTATGCAGCTAGTACAGATTACTGTATACGCTAGAAAGGACATGATGTACGTTTCAGAAGAAATATAAAGCATGAAAGCCGCGGCACACTCTTCGTAAACCTCCTTGTTTGGAATGTTTAGATTTAGTCCCTATGTATAGAGATGGCATGACAGTACATATGTTGCGAGAGCCCACTTTGTTATCATCCGAATGAGGACCGGTTTTGACTGACGGTGAATTCTAGCTATGGTGCTTCGAAACCATGCCTTCAGTACGAAACACGACCACATCGCATTGATGAATGAGTGTTTGTAGTTGTCATCCTGAGCTCCATCGGTCGTGCTCAAGGTGCCATATCTTGTCAGTTCGAGGATGGCTTCTGCGGCTGGAAACCGACACCTAAAGCAATCTGGCGAACCACGACTCAGGCCATTTCTTCATCAACGAAACCACCGCCCGGTACGAACATATTTATCTAAGTTAATTTTTGCACATTTTTCTATTTAACAAAAACACAGTTTGTTCATTCGAACACACACTAACCGTTCAGCGTACTGCATTTAGTGTCATGTAAAGTGTAACAAACCAGTTCCCTGAATACCGATTCTTTTTTGAAATCAAGGAATAGCTTACGCTCATGTTTTCCTTCCGCAAAAGGAGCCAGGATAGAGTACCCTTTGTGTCCAAGATAATTGCAGAGCTGACTGCTGCAGTTGTTAAGTTACGAGTTTAGTGGATGAAACTCTAGGTTCGATCGGTATGGCGCTAGCCAGCAGTCCGTCGGAAGGGTGGGCCGAACTGCTCTCCGAAGAAATCCCTTCCCTTCCTTTCCAGACCACTTTCACTTTCAAAGTGATGCAGCAGATTTTCGCATTATCCAGTGCTAACCCCTACATCCTGCTGCACATGGTTCCGTCCGACGGCTCACCCGACATTCTACTCTTTTCCAAGCGGGATCAGTTCACGTGGTCGGGAAATGTGGAGATTACACTGCAACCTCGAAGCTCTTTTCGGGTCCGTCGGTATTTACACTTGTGGACCGTGAAACTACAGATTTAAAATTTTGTTCATTTTTCAGTTCAGATTTCGTTTTTGGACCGGTAACGGTCGTGTTTATGCCGGTGTTGCTGGTTTGGTTTTGAAAGGCGAAGGTACAAGATGATCTAGTCTTAGCCCAACCTAACACGTTAGAAAGCTGCTCTTTTCATGAATAGGTATGATTATCCCAGCTACGCTTCCCACATCTCTGCCAACTACAACACACGCAGTCAGTTCGCTGGACCGCCTAGTCACCTGCACGTTTCGAGCCGGTATGTGCGCCTGGACCAATACCGATCAGAATGAAATTCAGTGGACTCTGGAACACGGAATGAGTATTGGCTTCGGTTTGCCTGGTTCACCAGACGTTTCATCCGGTAAACAAAATTTTTATCGATATTCTCATACTCGCTACAACAGACCGTTTGTAGATGAGTGGTATGCAATGGTTAACGCCGGCAACACCTTCCAGCCAAGAGTCGCCCGTCTGCTATCCCCACATATGCAATTCGCAGGACCCAGCGAGTTGACCTTTTGGTACAACATTGGATCGTATGGCTTGTCTGACAGCGCAACTTACCTGCAATTCGTGGCTGGTGCACAATCGGTGAAGTTTACACATTCTCATTCAATGTGGGAGAATGGTCATGTTTCCGTAGTCTCAGCAACGCAAGTACGTCATTTTAAATCATGCTTGGTTACCGATCATTGGTAGCCCTTTGTGTTCCGCTTAGTTCGAGTTTGTGGCGCAGTTAGAAGGGAACGATTACGTGGCCATCGATGAGATTGTCTGGAGCGGTGATGAGAGCGGTTCGTTGTTCAAGATTCCAGAAAGCTAAACAGAAAAACAGACGATATTTTTGTAGGTTCACCCACTTTGTTCCCTATGACATCTGAAGCTGCTACGGAAACTAATGCAGTTGATTCCACAATTCTGACAACAACACTTTCGCCTCTGCAAGATAACATTCTGACGTGCAGTTTTGCCAGTGACCTATGCGGATGGTCGACCGAAACCGACGAGGATTTCCAATGGAATCGTACCAGCAGAATCGAAGCATCGCCTCGTCCAATTACCGGACTGGGTGGTGATGGTACCTAACAATTGTTTTGGCTAAAGAACTGGTATACATGTTGCGTCTTTCTAGGGACGTTCTTGTTCGCGCAGGGGAACTCGACGTCGGTAGCGCAAAGGGCACACTTGATCTCCACACCTATAACGTTGCGACAGCGAGCTATACTGCGCTTTTTCGTGTATAATACCGCCCCTATCGGAGACGGCGTCTACGTCACGTTGAATTTTGTTGATGGAAAACAGCTTACAGTAATGCGAGATGTATTGAATGGGGCCAACCGTTGGATCGAAAAGAAAGTTTTACTCGATATCTTGAATCGGGAGTTTAGCGTAAGAAGTTAGCTGAATCCGCTCAACTTTCGATCTGAATAACAAAACTGATAAATATTTTCACAGAAGTATGGTCAATTTGATAGCATGCATACTTTATGTAAAAAGGTCAGTTTTTCAATATTCTCAAAGTTTAATCAATTTCATCGCTAATTGGTAGATTGTGATCGGAGTGGGAGTGATGCGGATTCGCCGTTTCGGATTGGATGAAATCTCCTTCGTTCCCGAGGGAGAAGTGGTTTACGGCAACGAGCCTGTCAGACTAACAACGACTCAACGTACAACCACGCAGCGCAGCACTACCACCCCAAGGCCGGCGGTTAGCGACGAGCACATCACATGTTCCTTTGCCTTTGATTTGTGCGGATGGCGGACGCATCCGCATTCGGAAGCCGCCTGGCATCGCACCCAGGACGCCGGTGTGCATAATCTTCCGGCGACCGCGTCGCACCAAGTGGCCGGTATGTGTGCTGATCAGCTGAAAGCTTCAGCTAATGTGATGATAATAACTTCCCTGGTTCACGTTGTGAATTGCAAGCAAATCACATTTAGCGGGACATCGCAATAGATTATCCATTGTGATGTACAGTAGCTTCAAATGAAAGCGTTTTCCAGCTTTAAACGCTTTGATATTATGATCATATTTCTGATCAAATCCAAAGACAACAATCCGTTTCGAAACGAAAACCATGTTGATAATGCTTATGTTGAGCATTTGCTACTTATAGCGATTCCCAAAGACTTGCTTGTTAATTTTCCGTTAAATGTTCTGTCCGGTGATTTTTTATGGAAACTCGACGAAGCAATCGTTTGACAAAGAACGTTTTGTTTGTATCCTATTTGATCAGCTTTCAGTTGTAACTACTGAATTATACAGAAGACGTAAACGGTAACGGATTAACGAAAATCAGGAAATTATTAGCAGATTGTGGATATCATGACAGCTGACTGTGCGCAGATTTGACCTAATAGCGTTATTGATATACTTGTGCATTACTAAATGAAATATTCCCTACAGATCCGTGGTTCGTATCCTTCCGTGGTGTCCTCCCATCGGACATGTCCCAAGGCCTGTTAGAATCCCAGCAATTTTGCAATAATCGCCCGCGCAACTTGACCTTTTGGTACTACAAACGCGGAACCGGCACCTCCATTTCCTACTTGGGTCTGCGTACGGCCGATGCAGCGGGCCAGCAGGGCATTAATATGTGGCGGCATCAGGGCACTGCTAATCCCACATGGCAGCAGACCAGCGTCACCATCCGAGATACTGGCAAAATATCGGTGCGTCCAATTCACTGCTGGCTTTCATGCAGTAGATGTAGCAATTCTGCTGGTGTTTTAGTTGGTATTCTACTGTGGTGCCACTAATTATGTCGTTTGTGGCGTGGATGAAGTACTTTTGGAAGGGGAACTGGAGCTCAACATCTCGGCATTCCCGGATGACTGAACTACACCGCTCTTGACTGCGTGGTCTTATGAAGCGAAACGCACGCTACTGCAGTGCGACTGTTAGGCTGCGTATTATTAGTTTGCTATAGGGTGCATTGGATCGGTCGCCGGGCTCGTGAAGTTCATTGCAGTTGGGTCTATTAAAAATGTCATGACGCGCTTCGATTCAGTTACACGGTTTGCGTTGAATATTTTGATGTAGCAGTCAGTGACAATGCAGGACCACTGCTATCTACTAGGCTGCTGTTCACCGCCAAGCGCACACATGGCTCACGATAAGAACAGCGCGCCAGGCTGAGCAGATGAGCTGGATACTGAATTTTCTACTAATGTATCATCCTGATTGTAATTAAGAAAGGTCTATAATTAAGAATGCAAAGGCCTCTTTTTATCAAGCGCCATAGCATTCTAATGGAAGATCGAGTCCTGGTAACATTCTTATAGTTCTGCACGAAGCATGCAGTGCAGTCCAAAATATTTTATCTGAGTTTGGTAACACGAACATTAGTCTAAAGACAACCTTTTAAATGAATACCAAAGCGCGGATTCCCAGCGGAATTTTAGGAAGGTACTACGTATCTCCTATCCGCAGCTTTTTGTTATCCTGAACCCAGTATGTATACACATCCTGCGGCAACGGAGCACCCTGTCGGTTTTTGTGGAACTCAGTTGGAAAGGCCTCATCGACAGTCAGTCCGTTCTGCTCCTGTAGGAGTTGGGCAGACGTCGGTCTGTTTCCCGGTTCAAACTGCAGGCATCTCCCGATGAAAGCGCGCACACTGTCCGGTAGCCAGTTGGGGATTTCCGGGCCCGTCTTCCGGTTGTTCAAATGATAGATCACCGCCATTTCTGAATCGATTTTCCGTCCGCTTTGGCCTGTGTACAGCGGCGGATGTCCAGTGACCAAGTGCAGCATAACGCAACCAAAACTCCACATGTCACACTTGCGTCCGACATTACTATCGTATGAAGCGTTGCTAATTTCTGGAGCTGCAAAGCGTCCATCCTGGCCACGTCGGGCGCTAATTTCATGTCGCTGGGTATTGTCGCCTGCCAACTGCCGCATATTATGGAAGCCTCCAATTTTGACCGTACCTTTGAACATAGGATCGGTGAAAAATATAATAGAGCTGTTTATGTTACGATGAACAATTCCATGTTTATGAAGGAAGTCCAACCCGTGCAAAACTTCTTCCCCCCCATTTTTTAACCACGTTGAGCGGCAGAAGAAATGCGGAAGCTTGCTGAAAATTACCTCCTGTAAAAAAGCAATTTCAATACATTTTTCTTTTTGCTCTTATCCAGAATTCTTTACACCAGGACATTATTTGCTTTCAGGCGATATTCTAGGTATTGTCATAAATATCGGTGAAAACACAAGAGCCGTCTAACGTAAGCTTTGCAATAGTCTGCATACTTGCCTATAATAGCCAGAACACCGGCAAAAACTATACCAAAATCCATTAACGTTTGTGCGCGCAACGTCCGTCTCTTATGCACTAACGGCGAATTGTTTAAGTACATTTCCTACTCAAATAACTCAGCGTTTTGCCCAAACTTTTATAATAAATCCAAATATATGATAATCGTTTTGACCAATTATCAGCTTGGACGAATGCTTCAGAACTTTTAAACTGAATTTTAAAAATCGGGAAAATGAGTTTAAAATTGTAGAAACATACTGTACCTCGGAGCTGAAAAAGAGTACGAACAATCATCATGTTATATATGTACGTTTTTGATAAATTTTCAAGAAGTTTGGGACGATCTTCTGGGAACTTCTGGCTGATAGTCACTCTTATAAACAATACTGAAATTGAGTGTAACGGTAGAGCTTACAGGTGTGCGGCTGTTGTGGTTCGCGCCAAATCTTATGACAATAATCAGAATTTGCTCCTGAGGGAGGTCGGAGGACTAAAGTACCTGCACAATGTTCAGTGAACACTAGAAATTCCGGCATCGAATAACTATTCGGTCGCGGAGTGAACTGGCAGCCCTAGTGGTGCACGATATTCTGGTGGCCCTGTTGCAGTGCTCGAATACGGTAGAACCCACTACCCAGCACGCTGTCGGACAGTTTCGTCGTCGCTGCGTTCCAAAGTCAACAGATCCAGGAGTCTGCCGTACGCTCGAGTGTACAAATCACGATCTCGAGTTTCATCGAGCAGTTGAAATTTCCATATCTCTACAGGTGTTCCATTTGGTTGGTTTTTATCAACGTTTGGACTGTTACCCACAAGAATGCAGTACATGGTACTGTTAGCCAAATACGGGTGCGGCCGGAGATTTGTCACTACAAAATTGCTTACGATTGGAAGCGTGCTGTAGTACTTGTCGTCCATTGCAAAAAGTCCTTCCAGGGAAATAGCCAAATCCACAAACGGATGCTTTTTTAACTGATCTAAAGTCCATCGCAGAGCTGGAGCCGGATCCAGGCAATGTGCTAGAAAATCTTCGAGTGCATATGGGACTTTATCGACAGCAATCTCTGGACCCACAACCAGACCAGTGTCGGCGTAAAACTCTCTAAGTCGATCAATAATTTCTGGTTCCTTGACGTTAAATTGTTCGATCACGGAAGCGTGGCGACAGTGACGTCTTAGCTTCAACGGTTGCCCCGCATTCAACAGTTGAATCACCAAACAACCCTCATCCCAACTGTCCACTTTGGATTGATCTCCTGTTCCCATAACCTCCTCAGGTGGAATGTAAGCGATATTGCTGGACTGCTCGGCAGTCCATCGGGCCCATAGTTGCGTGATCTCTCGTGGACCGCCGAGACCAAACATTAATTTCAAATCACCTTCGATGTCGTCCTGGCTGTGGATGGAGTGGTACCATACGTTATCTAGGAAGATGCCGCCGAAACATGCCAGTTTACCGATTACTGCGTCCAGTATGGAGCGGGCACACTGCCGAATCTGTTGCACATTCAGCGTGACAGCATCTTGGCGCATATCCTGGCCCAAATCTGCATATAACGGTGGTATATGTTACTATTAAATACCAACCAGACTTAATACATCCCAGCCGAGCTAATCCGATTTCCAAATAAATACAGTACTATTAACGGCACATTTTGGACTAATGCTTCTTACTTTGGTTTTGTAGCGCCATGGTCTTTGGTTACTGTCCCGGGAATTGCTACAACCAACCTAGGTGGATAATTCGAAGCAATATCACAACGAGATAATTTAAGCGAAAAAGGCTGCATGCATCGTGCAAAATCAGTCGACGGAATCGCGGTTGACGAGCTTTAAGGTACACGTCGCTGCATTGCTGTAGCTGCTATCTGTTTATCGTGCACATTCGGTAAAATTTAATAAGGGAGCCGATAAGTAATCGCATGTCTCATTCACTGTTTCAATACACCAGTCACTAAGCACAACCGTTCTCCGTATACGGTACACCCGGTCAATGAAATTAATGAGAAATGAAGTACACTTCCATTTTAACGCACACTAGGGCTACCCCGTACTGCAAATTAATCACCTGTGTAACAGCCTACTAACAGGCAACAGCACTCTTTTCGACGTATGCCCTATTTTTCGCGTAATTCGACCCAGAAAATACAAATACTGCACACGAGCTATTCTACTACAGCCGAAAATAATAACTACCCACATTTGGCTCAAAATCGGAATAGTCCAGTTACATAATTACAGCTTTATTTTACTATAACGTTTTTATAACGTTCAGGAGGAACCTGGGCTCAGTTTAACAGAGCAGGTGTTAACCGTACACTTGTGCGAGAAATCGGCATTATTTGATCTTCAGTAATCTTTCTTTACCCTCATACCGCCGTTAAACCGAGATATGCAGCGAAAGTGCCTATGTTATGCATATGTACAGTAAGTTTTCATGCAACACATCGTTACCAAGCTTTCAGAAACGGTTTGTGCATGAGTAAGACACCGATAACTTATCAGAAAAATATTCTTAATTACTTAAGGTTCCCACAGAACAGAAGCTACCAGCAGCAGTGCAGTGCAGAATGCAACGCAAAGAGGCTCATATATTTTATCTACTGTAATTTGATTGTGTGCCTCTGCACATTGTGACTTAATTTCTCCCGATCTTCGATGCTGCGGCTCGATCTTTATGACATTCGATCGTGTCAGTACAATACTAACTTGTAAACATAGGTCCTAGTACATAGGTTTCGTGGACTATCTCTTCGCAACTATGGAGCTTCAGAGCCGAAGTAAGAAGTATAAAACTCTACGCATCCAACAGTGAAACTGTGAAAGTCAATCCTAACACTTCACAGTCTTAATGATGCAGCTTTGGGCGAAGGTATGCGCCAGAAAATTATCGTGTTGGATATGCAACAGGTACGGCGGTGTACCCGCTCCGTACTGGATGCAACAGTCGGGAAATCGGTTTGTTTTGGCGGCATCTACCTAGATAACATATCGTATCACATGGTCAACAGCGACGAAGGCAACGGAAATGATTCCCAGCCCACGTTTGCTCTCGGTGTGCTAAGCGACATCATGCGGTTGAGGGACCAGTGGGTCATGGCGCAGTCGAGCAACATCGCCTACATCCCGCCTGAGGAGATTCTGGGAACAGGGGATACATCCAAAGTAGACAGTTGGGCAATCGGTTGTTTGGTTGTTCAACTGCTTAATTTTGGCAGACCATTGAAACTACGACGGCACTGGCGCTGCACTCCTGGTGTCGAATATTTCTGCATTATGGAGCCAGCAGTTCTGGACCGACTGGAACAGTTCTATACGGACGTCGCGGAAGAGCGAGATATGATTGCTGGTTCGGAGATTACGCTCAGTGAAGTACCACGTGCATGTGAAGATTTTCTAGCGCAGTGCTTGCATCCCGTTCCCACACAGCGGTGGTCCCTTGAACAGTTACAAGAACATCCTGATGTTGATTTAGATACTTCCTTGGAAGCGCTGCTTAAAATGGATAAAGTACGCTACCAGACATTGCCAATTATTAACAACATTCTAGTGAACGACCTCACACTACCCGACTATTTGGACGGCAGCACCATTACACATGTTCAGGTGGGAGACAGTCCAAACATTCTCGCACATCGGCCAAATGGAACACCCGTCGAAGTATGGAAATTCACCTTGCTCGATGAAGCTCGGCATCGCGATTTGTACACTCAAGCATACGGCAAGCTCCTTGACCTTTTAACACTGGAGAGGAACAACACTGACCACCAAGCTGTCATGCAAGGCGCTGATCATGAAGTCATCATGCTTCGCGCTGATTGTTACCGCATTCGATCACTGCAGCCGGGCCACCATAATATCGTGCACTTTTATGGTTGCAAATTCGATCCGCCGCTAGACATGTATTCCCTACCGCAGTTTGTGATCTTTTCTGAGCATTGTGCAGGTAAATAAGATATCTCTCAACAAAATAGATGAAATAATAAATCATTATAATTCGTACTGCTTACTCGCCTGGTAGTAATACATCTGGTCCAAAGATCGTATAGCGTGGGTTCAATTCCCAGTGAGACTCTGTAAGTTACTTTTATCCAAATTTTTTTTTCAAAAACCAATAAAAAATTGTGAAAATTCAACAATTTCTAATAGCCAGGCTACAGGACTTAGTTGTCCTGTTGTAAGCGCCTTTACTAAGGCTTTGGCAACTGCAGTGCAATAATACTGACAGTAATAATAATACGATTTCTCATATTTATTTACAGTTTGTTTTTCAGGAGGAACTTTCCAGTTTGCTTCTTCCCGTTTCTGTTTGCCAATCAAAACTATCGCAGTGTGGATTAGAGAAGCCCTGTACGGCTTGGATTTCCTTCATAGACATGGGATTGCGCATCTCGGGATAAACAGCGCAAATATTTTTTTCTCTGGTCAGGAGTTATTCACTGGCAGAGTCAAAATTGGAGGCTGCACGATATGCGGCAGTTGGCGGGGCCGGAAACTAAATGTCAAACGGCCAGTTCTGACACATTTGAGGCTCCAGAGATTCGTGATATTTCTGACATCCTGACTTACAACTTCAGTCTGGGATGCAAATCGGACATCTGGAGTCTCGGCTGCGTTGTATTGCACCTGGCAACAGGGAAAGACCCGTTGCGCGCACATCCCAGTGGTAAAATTGCTGATTCGACAATGGTCGTTTCCGAATCCTTAAAAATCCCTGAAGTCCCCAAATGGGTGCCGGAGCGCGTAAGCACCTTTATCGGGCAATGTTTGCAACTGGAACCGCCAGACCGACCGCGTGCTGCAGAACTCTCAACAGAAAAACTGTTAACTGAACTCTCAAAGGAGGAAAGCACACCCATCGACGAAGGGGGTGAAAAGGACAGAAAAGAGGTCGAATACAAGTACAGCAAAGCGCGAGGGGGGTATCCTTTGCCGGACGAAACGCGTACGTACTGGGAGCGGCAAATAGACCTTAGCTTACCAAAAATACAAACGTTTGGGAGAGACTGGCAATATCGCTACACTACGACAGACCTGATTGGATCAGGTGGTTATGGAGCTGTATATCGTGCTAGAATCACAAAGCGGTGCGGCGATACTGCAGAAGAATATGTGGCAATTAAAGTTGTTAATTTAAAAAAATTGTCAGAGTTCCTAGCTAAACCGGGAAACTGGAAAAGCGTACTCAACAAATGGAAGACTCTACCGGACGTGAAACATCCCAATCTTGTTGCATATCATAAGATCTCCATTGTTCAAGGATCGGCTGGAACCTTAGTTGAACTTATGATGGACGAATGTCGCGGTAAGTTATGATCTTTGTTTCTTTGGCATGTCTGTACCGGATACTACCGTTGATTCTGATATTTACTGTATACGGTATCCACCAATGTTGTTTACAGGTGGGGATCTAAGTGACTTCATAAAAAAAGTTAAAAAACACGGACCTTTGCTGGAACCGTTAACGGCTGTGCAATACGCCTTAGAGATCACAGAAGGAGTGAAGTATCTGCACGCGAGGAAGATTATCCACAGTGATTTAAAGCCACAAAATGTTCTAATCAAGCATTTGGAAGATAGCAAGATCAGCATGATGATTGCCGATTATGATGATCATATACAGATGCAGGGCAGTGTTACAGGACCCGACGATATCGCCAATCTCTGTGGCACTTACCGCTACATGTCACCCGAAATGTTGAACACCTTTGTTGCGGAGAAAAAGCCCTCACAACCTCCTGGACGCAAAACTGACATATGGAGTTTGGGGTGCATTTTACTGGAAATAGCGGATTGTATTGTTGGCAACAGTGTCCGGTTGCTTCACAACAAACGGCGTACTCAGAAGGCTGGTGAAGGGATGAAAGAGTTTGAATTACTGAATTTGGTTATTGAAGGTTACACTCCCGTGATCATCCAGACCCCGGCGGTTCCCATCGGCTTTCGCATCTTCATTGCACGGTGCCTGCTGTCGGATACCAAAAACAGGATTTCCGCTGCCGAACTCGCTCAAAAGTTGCAGGACGAAACCAAAAGAATATCGCAGTACTGACTTATAGCGCTCTTACATCTAGCGCGTTTGATCAAGTTTCAAAGTATATGGACCATGTTTGACCGCGTTTATACGGCATTTTCAGTATGTACTATGGTAGACCCAATCCACTTCCTGCTATTAGAAAGTACCGACAACAGATCGAATGTGCCCTGTAGTGTCCCAGCAAACCGTGCTGTTCTTTAATCTAGTAACGTCTTAAATAAATAATTTACAGTGATATTCAGTACATATGGTTATTCAGTAGCTCGAAACATGTTGCAGCGCTTCGTTGTCTGCAGCAGTACCATGATTTCCCCATACAGCCAGACAGCCTCTGATAAGTAATAATCCGCGTTCTCAGACACCAGATTACACCTACCGGGTGACGCTCAAATTTTGTCCCAAGTTTGCGTGCACGATATCTCCAGAAAGGCTAATCGCACGCAAACCTGCAATCGTTTCATTTTGAAGAGCAATTCTTCTTCTACAAAAATCATGTCATCCTAAGTCCGATAAATCTTAAAGGTCACCATGAAACGCAGCCCTAACAAAAGCTAGTATATTTGGCGTGTCCCATGCCGCGAAGACTGTAGGTCGGCCCCCCACATAGTCAGTTGATAAATTCGATTCGGGTTTTGTTATCACTAGGTAGCACTTCATCCTTTCGTGCTTGTAGACCGAGCGAGCACAGAGATAACAACAAACCACGAAATATTTCTTTCAGGTATATGTTATTTGCATG
>JAQGAU010001056.1:0-21785 GCA_034698045.1 Paramacrobiotus richtersi | reverse complement strand
GCTGTATATTTATAGTCCACAGCGCACTGGACAAACAGGAACCAGGAACATGGCCGCTGTATATTTATAGTCCACAGCGCACTGGACAAACAGGAACCAGGAACAAGCAGCTGTATACTTAAAATGTCCACAGCGCACTGGACATGTAACAGGAACTATGGAACATGCAGCCGTATATTTGAAATGTCGCTGAACCGTGGATAACACTGCTCCTCACCATATCAACGACCCAGTTCGCACTGCACAACATCGCGTTTCACTGTACCAACGACAGAGTGCGTTCTGCATAACACCACCGCTTCTGACCACACTAACGACCATACTGGCGACCCAGTCCGCATGCACAACATCGCTTTTCACTGTACCAATCACCCAGTCCGCACTTAACAACGCCAAGTTACTTTAAAAACGCAGTATGTGGTATAAATTGTTTAGTTATGACTATGGAACGTACCGGGCCCATCGTGATGACTTCATCGCCAATCCGAGTTTCGAAGTTTCTCGACGATTTGCAGTAGAACTGTTGCCATTTGACCTAGTAATTCCAACAAATGATCGCTTTGGTTTTCAGGATACATCACTCTGAATAATTATTATAATCCACATTGTTATCAGCAAATTGGTAATATAAGTTCAGGTATGACGAACTACCACGCTAAACAAGCAAGAGCCTTAAAAAAGTGTCAAATGAAATGAGCTGCAAACTTCAGCGAAAATAAAATGCTAACAAGGTTTTCCGAAATTCACAGGCGGATACTACGTATACAGTAACAGCAAACCGCTAGTCGACAGCCGGTTGCATCACCGGCTTTGTTCTTCTGTCCCATACCTAGGTCAAGACAACATCCGTCTTCCCCCTGTTGAATTTCCAACTGCACTTTTGGCAGTCCTGGTTTGGATCCGGCTTTCCAGAACCGGACATGACGAATTTCAAAAGTCCGTTAAAGGCACGATAAAATTAATATTCAATTTTCGACATTCTATCCTGTTTTGTGATAGAGTGTTGCTTTCATCGGGGGCATAAACCTGTTGCCAAAAACATATTAACAATAATATTAACAATTGTAACTCTGATCTATGTTTAGTCGTCGTTTTAATATGCCTGCGGACTCCTGCCCAGAATTTTTCAGTGTGCGGGCAGAATGGATAAAACGAAGTGCGCCACAGACAGGCATGGATGCCAAAAAGATTTGTGTGGGACACATCCGACTGTTCACTGTTGTTCTGTTCCTTAAGTATCAGCAACGGCCAGGATAAAGCACAGTACAATGCCAATAACGTGTATGAACTTAATGCTATTTTAAGCAACAACCATCCGAGGGGTGAATCGGTGATACGAATGCAGGAAAGAGTGTCAGCAGTTAATAGTCCCACTGATGTGGTGCAGGACGAAGATTGCCTCAATCTCGACATTTACGTACCGCCGTTGATCGCGAATCTCACAGCAGGATTGCCGGTTATGATGTGGATTTACGGCGCTGGATTTCAGGGTATTTGCAGCGTCCGAAAGCTCTAGTACTTCTTATGCTATTTCAGCTTATATCGCGGATTAGATGGCATATCACATGTACCTATGATTTAGGGATAGTTACGATTTGTGTACCTATGATTCACGAATTAACAGGTGGGCGTAAGGATAGATACAAGTCATGTCACCTTTGCCTGACGACATCGGTGCGATTATTGTCACCATCAATTATCGCGTGTCCATCTCCGGTAAGTGCGCAGGTGTACGAAATGTCTACCGAGAATTGTGAACCCATGGATGTACGTACTTATAACCCAAATGTCAATGGGCAGATTCAAAGGGGTCAGCAAGTACTGAAACTTGATCTGCACAGGGTTTTTGAGTACCGGAGATGACGCTGCACGAGGCAATTACGGACTTGGTGACTGCAAGCTAGCCTTCCGGTGGATAACGAAGAATATCGACAAATTTGGCGGGAATTTTCAGATGGTCACCGTTTTCGGAGAGAGTGCTGGTGCCGTACTCACAGCCGCTCTGCTGCTTCATACAACTGTTCGCGGTACGGCCTCTAATGTGAATTAAAATTTTATTAAATTTGAATTAAATTAGTTAAAATGTTTCTAATTTGATTACATACAAATACACTTTACATACTTACATATTTAGTTACACACAAAGGAAGCGGTTACTTCGTTGGTAGTACAGTTATCAAATGCCAAAACCAGATTTGGCAGAGTGTGCACAACGAAGGAGCCCGATCACAGGCACTTCTAGTGTTTTTACGTTCTAGCACTTCTACCTTATTGCAATAGATGCCACTCGGGCTGGAATTGCGTTCAGCGGAAATATCCTTACGGATGCAGAATGTTTTCGAGATTCCCTCACGAACGCAACATAACTCGCCCGGAAAGCTGGCTGCCCAACTAGAACGTCGAAAGATTTGGTGGCCTGTTTGAAAAGCCTACCGTCACAAAGACTTCCTTTCTCAAGGCAGTCAGCGGTTGGTAATCTCGCAGTTTTCCGTCATTTCCAAATTATATGTGAGTAGTGAATAATCCAGAACTTTACAGGACCTGATACCGTATGGGATTGTGGTGGCCGGCATTCACCTAAACCAGAATCCAATTGATGCCGTACAAACAGCCGCCAACTCCGCTATAAATGGACCAGATTTTCTCACTGGATATCTGCGAGAATATTATTCGCACTTTCTATCCCGTACTTGAAGTTTATATGCCACATAATTATGTGAACGCAGCTTTACAATGTGAGCACCTTTTATAGCAAACCGAGACATTTTTGACCCGACGACACCGATAACTTTGTCTACGACCAGAAACATCGTCGCGCGCCAGCTTTTACCAAGCGGAGCTGGTTCCAAATGTTCGGAACCAATTAATTATGCTTTGGCTGAAAGGGTCATGGTCTATTACAACTTCTCTGCAGCTGACAATCAAACCACAAGGCTTTTCAAATTCTTCCATGTACGTCGGAAATTTCCGAGTCATAACCATGTTTGAAACATAGGTCGCGATGGTTAATGTTGTGACATTTGCAGCTATCTACCGATTCAGTGAAAGGTTATCCTGCACCAAAGAATCTCTGATATATGCTGCCCGTCGACGTCCGGCAGCTCCGAATCAAGTCTTCATGATCAGCTACGATCCCTATTTTAACAATTTAGGTAAGCATTCTTGTAACATTCTTCACTTGTATCTGTACATAAAATCATGTATAGTATTCGCTTATCAAATCCGTATAAACAAACTTTTTGCAGTTCCATCTAGCCGGGTTCGTTTGCTTTTGAATACGTTGTTAATCAATGCTTTCAAAAGGTGCATCTGTCGGTTCTGATCTTCGGTACATTTTCTTCCCGGAAATGTATACCCCCATTCCCTCAGACCCACGAGTGGTGGCCAGCATCCGGAAGATGCTGCAGCAAATAGTTCACAACGGGTGACAACAGTTGAGTTAATGCGTTGAACGAATCAGTGTATCAGGTATCGTTCAGTTTCAGACGCATGGATGCGCCGAATTTCGACCAAACTGGACAGTACATGAAACCAAAACAATCCGGAGATGGGGCACATGGCACACTCAACTTGGGGTCAATGGTGCAGTTGTGGGATCAGGTGTCCAGCACACCGTGTCAACCCAGCTGGTTACACTGGCTGATTGGTTTAACTGGTTGGTTTATCCGGATCCTTTTCAGGATAACTCAAAATGAATGCAAATAACACGTTTAAAAAATCGTTCTTCGTTCGACGGTTTCACTTCTGTAACTGGACTAAATAGTTTCTAGCGGCATTTGTTTTTGTTTCGTGCCCTGTCTTTAAAAAAAGAGCGACTTTTTTGTTACCGGTGCCGTTAAACTTTTGTTACCAATTGAAATGTTTATATAATCTATGAAAATATTCAGTCTTTAACAAGAACACGCCGTAAAAGGATTACTTGCGCTGCTAACAAGTAAGCTGAATATATATGTTTTTGTTGCTCCGTGCCGCTCGATCTACCCAATATCACGTATAAGCAAAACAGTCACGCATCGATAACCTTTACAGAACGCAGCAGTCTCTGCATGTTATTATTATTATTATCTCTGCCGCAACAGCGATTTATACAAAATATTCACAGGCAGAAATCCGCTTTTGCGCGCAGTCCCCGGTTGCCCAGCCGATCGCGGAGAACGAAAGAACGAGACAGCTACAACTAGCGTTAAAAATCAACGACGTTCATTCATTAAAAATCTACACTAATGTATGCACATAGAATGTTCTTGCTCTGCTTAACTGCACTGTTGGGTCAGTTTCCAGTTTTTTCCTCACAAACTCCACAAGGACGTCTTGACCTTTTCCCGGGCGTTACGGTAATCGGAGAGCGTTTCGCGTCAACAAAGCAACCGGGACGATATAGTTACGTGTACTACGGGATTCGGTATGGAACAGCCAAACGTTTCGATGTGAACTAGTAACCAGCATCGTCATACACAGAAGTTTAAAGCGAGTGTTCATCTTACTGCAGCTGTTTGGTACATGCGGTACGAACAACATAGACTTCGTGGAAAACCAAGATTTATTGCATTTGCGCAATGTTTCGCGAGTCAAAGCCGGTCCGATTTGTCCGGAACACGCCACAGAGGAACCGGAAGTTTCAGCCGCTACTCAAGTGCAGCGTGAGGACCTCAGCACCTCGACCACGATTGCCTCTACATCGGCATTGACGCACGTACCGTCGAGAACAAGGTTAACGGTCATCGTGTGGGTTTACGGCGGTGGATGGCACGGCATACACTTACTTTGTCCTGAACCAAACGAAAGCTGTACTGTAGTGCTTCTTCTTCCAGCTAATCAGATCACTGATGATTGTACACACTGTAGAAACTTGTGGAAGATTAGTAATTACAGTGTCGCGATTAGAAGTACCGTACTATCTTTTCCAAGCTGTAGCCGTGCCACGTTGCCGTTTCAGTACGTTTCTCTAGTGGCGCCCTAGAGAAACGTACGGTATTTCGGTAGCTGTTTTGCATTTTCTGGATCAGTTTTTTTCCACGTGCGCTGTTTCCGGAACCGCAGACATGCAATACCTGCATTAGTAATTTCTGTTTACCTGTTAAGATTCCAACTTAGTTACTTAGATCAATATTGTTTCTTCAAGGTACGCACACGATCAGCAAAAACTTGCAACAGGTGATTTGGCACAACACACAGAGTTGGTCAAAATTCAACAGTCTTGGTGTTTTTTTACTGCGACTGAACAACCATGTGTAGACGTTACATCTGTCCTATGTTGTCAGTTTAAGTTGGAGTAAATTCTTGTGCATTTCCGACTACGTTTGCTGCTGGTAATTTTAAACTGACGTGCATTTCGCGACAGAACCAGCCCTATATACCGCAGTTGTCGATGACGAGCACACTTCGTACTTTGCAGGAGAACAACTTCCCGAATTTGCAATGCCATCCAGGTCTTGCGCCACCAGCTTGTGTTCAAGATTATAAATTAACAGCTAACCGATTCGTCGCTTATTTGAAGATTTCTGCACCGACGTACAAGAGGATGTCGAAGAACGTGCGTAAACGAACTAACGAAGTTCGAACGATCGGCCCGGGCGCGTGGATTCCGCCTTGTCTTTTGAACTTTTGACAAGCCTAGTCCATGCAACTCAAGTAGTACATGTCTACATGGTAAGGCATGAAACCGATTCCGATTGGTCACGATAAAAGATAAGACAAGAACTACGTTCTACGACTTGTATCGTTATCGCTACAATTAACATCACCAGAAATACTCGAAATATTGGAATAAGAGCACCCGCGGCAATGCACTGGACTTTTTTACATGCCAAGGCAGTTTTAAGCTTTCCCTCTAACCAGGTACCGGAAATGTTTACTGAATAATCATAACTGCTGACATGTACAAAATGCAACTGAACACAGCTCACAGAACCCGAAAGTCAAAGGTCACGTTAACAAAGTCATACGGCGAGAGAAACAAAAATGCAGATAAAAACTACGGCTCACCGTAACGGGACACCATTTCAACTGGTTACGAAATGCAAAAAAAACAACAAATGGTGAACAATCAAGAAACAGTCTTACGATTCCGAAAACTCCTCGGCTATCTCCGCCTCCTCATTCCTGGGCCGTACGTTTGGACCGATCGGTTCCCTAGAAATTAGACAACTACAAGTTATGACAGTATTGTAATCAGTGCCGAGTTGCATGATCATCTGAATCTCAGTTACACTCTGAAGCAGCAATATTTGTCGGAACAACTTTTGCCGCTGACCACTGCACATAAAATATGCCGATAACCGAAAATACGAAGGAACCTCACAATAAAACAAATTCGGGAAAACCGCAGGGAATGACTAAAAAGGATAGCTCAACCGTAGCCCGATGGTCTCATTGCTTTTACCTCATCTGACTCCTGCCCCCTCTGCAGGTCATGCGCAGCTTCGTCGCTATGCTGGCGCCTCATCTCGGCCGCCTGCCCGGTGGAGTGTGCTGAATGGAAACTGTTCGCTGACGCTTCGTTGTGGCTCGGGCTGGCAGCGCACGGCGGGATGCCGGGGTGCATGTGGTCGGCGTTTGCCGCCTCCCTATCAGCTGCTCGGGCGGCGATTTCGCGTCCTACGCCGGCAAACCTCCAGGCGTAATTCGCCTGTTCCAGGGCACTCGCCGCTGCCTTGTCGGCGGACACTTTCAAACGATTGGCCTGCTCGATCATTCTGGTGGCCTCTCGTACGGTCTCGTGGTACGCCGCGTCGGCCCGAGCGGCGGCGTCAAGCGCTTTCAAGGCGGCCTGGTCTGACTGGTCGGCGAAACTCCAGGCCCGTCGGACGGCGTCGGCCGCTTCGGCTGCTGAGTCAGCGTCTTCGGCCTCGTATGAGGCGAATTCCGCTCTCTCCGCGGCCGTTTGGGCACTGGTGCTCTGGCGTTGGGCCTCCTCGTAGGCAGCGCGGACGGCTCTCATGGTAGCGCCGGGGGCGCGCTGCGATTCCGACTGGACGACGGAGACTTCATCGTCATCCTGCTCGATTTCATCGTCTTCTGAACCTTCTACCATCTCTTCGTCTTCGCATCCTTCCATTTCATCTTCTTCCGCTTTGCTAGCCACCGTCTGGGGCAGTTCTGTAACAACAAAGGTAATCCCATTCAGTGTACCTACGCCTTAATTTCGCAGTCTATGGACACGAAAAACAAATTTTTTTTGGCGTTTTTGGCTAGTTCATACTCCGTATTATGTATGTTCCAGTATTACAGTTTGGTTCGATGTTTGCAAAACTCCTTTTGGAATCTTCTCCGTATTTTCGATATTCGGAATTTTTAATAACGAGAATTTTACTGCTCTTCGAAGTGTTTATTCTATCAGTGACCTTCATGAATCCAAGTAGCAAAATGTTGTGCAACTGCAGTTACAAAAGTTAATATTCCGTTACAGGACATAGTTCAAACCCACTTCGCAGTGATTATCACTTAATCCACTGTACAATTCTCAAACGCACAATCCAGTACAGCTTCTTTCGTCTATATTATCGTTTACTGCTTTTACCCGGCTGCGGCACAGCCGGCAACCAGTGCCCAACGGAATCCGTATACTTTTTCGAATACCCCACGCGTAATTCATCCCCGGTAGCGATATGCTTGACGCTTATAAAGTAGATAGCGCTGCCCTTGAGGTAAACGGCCAGATTCTGGTCCGGTGTCCCCTCCGCAAAGCGGACAAATTTCATCCAGTTGGCGGTTGTGTCCGATGTCAGCTGAAAATACTGGGCATTGGTGGTTGCATCCGGTATGGCGAAACGACTCGGTTCATCTCCGATCGGAGCATCCAGGGGGCCGAACTTGGTTTGCAGCGGCACGGGGATGATGGCAAACACGCCTTTTTCTGCAAAATGACAAACATATGGTCAACTTCGATAACATGAAAATAACCTCCATAAATGCAGCGTATCATGAATTTCGAAACCTTAGTTTTTCGTAAGAAAATAAATAACTCAAAATATCACTCATTCCCGCGTAAACAATGGATAAACTACAAGAACAATCATTTTACCGGTCATCCCTTCGCGTTGTTGCACAATTAGGGAGTCCGGAAGGGTGGACAGCGCCATATTGAAGTGCTGGTCCTTGATGTGTGACACGTGCTCCCAGCAGGGTTCTTCCAGGAACTGCCCACATTTGTCGCACCCTAATCAGCAACTGACATGCAACCGGCCTTTTTCTTGGGAAAAATAATTCTTACGCACATAACGACCCCTCCTGGATCCTGGCGCCCGGTACAGTGGCGTGTGCCGATTGGAAACTGTCCGCTGAGTCGTCTTTGTTACAGGACGAATTCCGACCGGGCAGCTGCGGAGTGGAGCGGGGAGCCTTACACTCCGAATCTGGAGCTTGAACATACAGGCCTGACGTGTCCACAAAGTTGATCTCTTGACTACAAAGACACAAACTGCAAAACCTATCAACAACTAACGATCGAAAGATTTGCAGACATTGGGATTCCGCTTATGAACATGGAGATTGGTTTCCTGGAGGCAAAATCATAACGGCGGGGCGAGGAGCTGGCTACTTGCTCCAATCTCCAGACAGTACGTTGGCCGTCCAGTGTGATCTGCGGGCTAGAGGAGACCACGTTGGGGATCATCTCGGGGTTGTTGACCATGTTCTGGATGAAGGGACTGCCCG
The DNA here is from genome assembly GCA_034698045.1 of Paramacrobiotus richtersi. Lineage (NCBI taxonomy): Eukaryota > Metazoa > Tardigrada > Eutardigrada > Parachela > Macrobiotidae > Paramacrobiotus > Paramacrobiotus richtersi. The sequence continues at coordinate 13,130 of JAQGAU010001056.1, read as the reverse complement.
GCCGCTGGTCCATGTTCATTCCGGCCAGACGGCCCATCGGGCTGGGTTGGCGGGGACCTAGTACCCCAAAGCAGTATATGAGTTCGACTGTTTATAAACTACATAGTACCGTCGGATTGTCGACTGCGTAAAGCGGGCAAAGGCCCCTTAAAACGACAATATATTCATGATTATTACATACAACCCTTCACATGTTAGCCACAATCAGCAGCACAGCAACGCCCGCGCTTTCGTAACGTAAAGGAAAGCATTTCGCAGTTCATCATACGAACACTGACAAAAAAGGATTAACAGTTCTATTGCCGAACCGCAACCGCAGAATCATCGATGCTCACCTGCTGGAGCAGCAGCGGGGGCGGTTTGACCGACCAGTGATGTCAGGGTGGCGAAGGACAGGCTGGTGGCCGAGGGAGCGTCTGTGTTGCGGGAAGGGACCACGTGGATGGAAGCGTGGTTCTTGACGCCGTATGACTTGATGGACTCTTCATCTTTCATGATTTTCCTTCCATACACCAGGCACAACCGCTCGGCGGGCTGCTCGAATAATCGGCTCACTTCTTGGCGCAGCTGCAACACGGAATATAGTGAAAATCTCAGAAAGAAACTGTATAGTCAGTCAGTCATCAGTATATTATTAATCAGTTTACTGGGGAAAAATCACATAAATTTTATTCGCAAAAAAAAGAAAACCACAAGCAGAAAGCCGTCAATCTCACCAAAGAAAGTCAAAAAACGGGACAACACAGTGCAAAACAATCAAAACTGATTTAACCGAAATCGTACAGAACAGAACAACTTGAAAGTTGAAATGGTAAAGAATATCAGAATCATCGTTAAGATACTCCGATCATCGTGCAGAAAGGATACATACGAAGCAATTTGGAAACTTCTCAGTCAAAAACCAGTAGCAATTTAAAAGTGTGTTACTGAATACAGTCTCGATGGGTCCTTGGCGCACTGACCTGGTTAACATGAGCATCCTCATCGATCTCCACTTCTTTCTCCAAACTGGGGGTTTTGATTTTCAGTCTCCACTTGTCGGCTGCGTTATCCGACATGGTCGCGTCGGAAGACGAGCGTTTGACGGGAGGTGGGTGGCTGTTCGGGGAACTCGACATTTCACTGTCATTCTGCTCCGAGGAAGCCATTCTCCTCGCAAATCCCGATAACTACACATGTGACCATGTAAAACAGACCATAATGCTTGATTTAATCAATGGAGAAACCCATTCCGAAAGGACGTGTTCTGGTTATCGCGCGAACTTCAACTCACGTAAACATTTCGCACTCACTCGATCAAGCCGCGTAGCCAACTTGTTCCAGGGCTTCAGTCTTCCACGTTGAACAATCTGATTAAAAAACGAAGTTAATCAGATCAGATTACATGTAATTCGGGATATTCAGCAGCCGCAGAATAGGTGTACTGAGGACCTTGCACCACTTTGCTCATAGACGACTATGCTTTAAAAAATTAGTTTGAAAAATCGCGAAAATTCCGGACAGTTTTTTTCTCACAATCAAACATCACATGCAAATGCAGCTTTTTTTGCTCCACAAGAATAGGGGAGGCCCACATCAAACTCACATCCGCTTTATTCAGGGATAAAACATTTGTAAAAACAGTCAATGGACAGCAATTGCATACTTGCCTCGTATCCGCTGTTAGTTTACATGTCTGAATGGAATAAGTTGCTACCGCACTTAGTGGCGACTCCTTCGATAGTCGGCTGCACTCGACTCAAGAATTCTAAGATTTCCTATTGGCTGGCTGAAATTCTGTAATTGGCTGAAGTTTTGTAGTACCCACCTCGAACTGCACTTTGTACGTACACAAGTACATCATTTTCACCATACTAATACGGCTCATAACAGTGCTTGACTGCATCGCTTCTGTAGCGGTTTTCTCACCACTTTCCTGTTCAAAGCAGCTGTACGTACGTTTGAAACGTCTACTGAATAAGGCGGATTGAATTATTCAAAATAACTTGTAAGAAGGACTGAAGGAGTAATCAGTAAATAGGAAATCTGTAACGTGCTAACAGTCTAATCAAGCCGCGTTTGAAACACGTATTAGACCGGGGCCAGCACCCGGAGGGGGGTGCGTGGGGAGCCCCCGACTAAAGCAAAACAAAGCGCTTTTTTGAGCAAGTACAGTACTGGCTAAATCGAGAGTTCGTAACGCGGAGTGACTTGTTCGATACGCGTATGTAAATTATTAATTGTAGGCGCAGTGTGTAAAACTGAAGTACTGGCTAAATCCAGGGTACGTGAAGCGACACTTCCCGTACGCAAAATGTTGGGCGAGTGCAGGACTTGCTTGACGGTACTAAACTACTACAACCGTCCTTATGCTCCTGCCAGGGTGATCCCGTGCCGACACAGCGAACACCCAGGCACTTGTCCTTGGCACAGATACAGAAGCTTTCGTGTACTTTAGACCAGACGACGCCGATAACTTTATTTGCGATTATAAACATCGTAGCGCGTCAGCTTTTACCAACCGAAACTGATTGTGAGTCCGAATGTTCTGAACCAAATTATCGTGTGGCTGAACGAGTTCTGGTCTCTTACAGCTTCTCTGCAGCTGACGACCGAGCGTCAGCGCTTGTGAAACGTTTCCGTGTACGTCCCAATTTTCAGACTCATGACCATGTTGGTAACGTGAGACGCTAATTAATGTCGTGTGACCTTTGCACAGTACATACCTAAACGGTAGGTTACGGAATGTTGATACAGCTTGCCTAAATAGCATTACTATATACAGCACGTGCCGCATATCCCTGACCGCCCGTACTATCAGCGGGTATGTTAACAAACCAACAGTAACAAAGATAGTCAGAAAATTTTGAATAGTAGCAAAACAGCTATACGTCGCCTTCGCGGTCTTCACTTAACAATAAGCTGCTGACATTGTCTGTCACGAAAACTTGTGAAATAAGCTGTGTTTGCACCAAATTACTAAAACAGTATCGATACAGTAATCAGTCAGGAGTGAAACAAAGTTTTAACAGTCAGAATTTCATGTCGGTTTACATGTGTCGAACGCAGTGTGATTTTTGGAAGGGGTTCTTTACAATGTCATTCCGACTGATCGAGTTATCCTTTGGTTGGACACGGTGTGTTGGACACCTGATCCCACAACTGTACCATGGGCCTGTAGTTGTATGTGCCACGACGGCCACGTCCCCAATCTCCAGATTGTTTCAGTTCCATGTACTGTCCAGTTTGATCGAAATTCGGCGCCTCCATGCGTCTGAAATGCAAAGAACAATACAAATAAGTACAGATGTACACTGATTCCGTTAACGTACCAACTTATACGAAACTGCATTACCCGTTGTGAGCTACTTGCTGCAGCATCTTCCGGATGCTGGAAACCACTCGTAGATTCATACGCAGCTCGGGGATTTTCATTTCCGGGAAGAAAATGTTTGGAAGATCAAAACCGTGGAACGCACCTTGTGAAAGTAGTATAGCGAATTATTCGGTTGTGTGTACAAGTAATGAATGTGAGCTGATTACTTACCTAAACCTTGATAACCGGGATCGTAGCTTATCATGAAGACTTGATTTGCAGCAGTTGCCGGATGTCGACGGGCAGCATACAGCAAAGATTCTTTGGCTGCAGGATAACCGTTCACTGAATCGGTAGACAGCTGTAAAGGTCACACAGCGCTAATTAGCGATTTATGTTTCAAACATGGTTACGACTCTGAGAATTTCGACGTACATGAAAAAGTTTCAGAAGTGTTAAGCTTCGATTGTCAGCTGTCGAGAAGTTGTAATATCCCATTACTCTTTCAGCCAAAGCATAATTTGGTTCAGAACATTTGGAACCAGTTCCGCTGGGTAAAAACTGGCGCGCTACGATGTTTCTGATCACCGACAAATCAATCGGCGTCGTTGGGTCAAAAAGGTCTGGATTTGTCACTATAAAGATAGATATGCATGTTGAACAGATCATGTACATATTTTCCTAGACAAACTTTGCGTACAGTATAGAAGGAACGAATAATCTTCTCGCAGATATCCGGTGACAAAGTTTGGTCCATTTACAGCGGAGGTGGCGGCTGTTTGTACGGCATGAAGCGGATTGTCTTTCAAGTGAACACCGTCCACCACAATCGCATAGGGCTCCATGTCCTGTCAAGTTCTCGATTGTCTATAGGGATTTTGCAAACAATTCAGGATGGTGACGTATTACCGTTGGATTTTCCGCAAATTTTTTGGCATGAGAAAGAAGTCGTTGTGTTGGTATTCCTTTCAAACAGGTCACCAGTTCTCTTGAACTTCCCGCTGGGCATCCAACTTTCTGGGCGAGTTCTGCTGCGTTCCTGAGGGGATCTCGGACCCATTCTATATCCGTAAGGATGCTTCCGCTGAACGCAATTCCAGCACGTATGGCATCTGCAGAAATGAACCCTTGTTGCGCCGGAAGTACAGATGCTTGTACTGGAGATTAGAAAGCTATGTCATCTGGTCGAGGCGACGGTCAGCCAACTCGCATCCGAGAACTCACATCAGTATTACAACTGCAAATGTTGCACGGTACGGTAGTTCACTTGCTGCGAAATCAGATTTCGACATTTAGTGACTATGTTTCCTTCGAAGCGTAAACCAGATTAGTTAAGTTCCCGTGGAGATTTTCTGTTTACGCCAAAATATGCCCGGTAGCCGTGTTTTATAGGAATCTATTTCCAGTTTTTGGGCCGTACCGCGAACATTTGGATCGAGCATCATAGCTGACGTGAGTACGGCACCAGCACTCTCTCCGAAGACGGTGACCATCTGCGGATCGCCACCAAATTTGCCAATATTCTTTGTAATCCATTGGAGCGCTAGCTTGCAATCGCCAAGTCCGTAATTGCCTCGAGCAGCATTATCCCCGGTACTCAGAAATCCTGTGCATGTAAAGGTTCTGTACATGCTAACCTTCTGATTTCTGTACAAATTGACATATACTGCCGTAATTGATCAATACATACAGTTGCCGCTTCTGGGTCGACTTGTCGCTCTCAATGGCACTTACCGAAGATGGACACCCGATAATTGATGGTAACAATAATCGCGCCGATGTCATCCGCCAAGGATGATGAGTTATACTGATCCTTATCCCCAACTGTATTCATAAATCATACAACCATTGATCAACCATTAGATTATTGATATGGTTGACTAAATTGCTAGGTTTCGTATGGAGTAAACCGTGGTAAGCGTACCCTGGAATCCACCGCCGTAAATCCACATCATAACCGGTAATCTTCTTCTGAGTTTGGTGATCAGCGGTGGTACGTAAATGTCGAGATAGAGGCAGTCTTCGTCCTGCACCTGATTAGCCGAACTAACTCCCGAGTCCTCTGTTTCATGTTGCGGGCAAATCGGACCGGTTTTTACTCGCGAAGCATCGCGCATATACGAAAAATCTTCGTTTTCCAAGGAAGCCTACATATCATGTACCAAGCCGTGAGATAATCACTCGCCTTTCACTTCTACGTCTTATGAAGATGCCTGTTATATGTTTACCTCGAAACGTTTGGCTGTTCCATAACGAATCCCGTAGTACACGTATCCATATTGTCCCCGTTGCTTGGTTGACGCGAACCGCTCTCCGATCACCGTAGCGCCCGGGCAAAGGTCGACGCGTCCTTGTAGAATTTGTGAGAAAGAAACCGGAAACTGCACCACTGCTGTTACGCACAGCAGGAGCATTCTGTGTGCATGCATTTCGGTAACGTTTTAATGCATAGTTATTAATGCACTCTATCATATAGGCCTGCAGAAGTTTTGCGGTCTTTCATAACGTAGACTGTAGAAACACCTAGGAGATTCCAGCGTCGCCATTAGAAGTGCCGTATTAATATCGCCAAGCTGCCGCCGTGTCACGCTGCCGTTTCAGTGGCTTTAAGCTTACTAGAGAGACCGTACGTACGGCATTTCTGTACAGTGCTATTTTGCAATATCTGGATCAATTTTTGCTGACGTGCGCTGTTTTCGGAACCGCAGACATGCCACATCTGCATTATTAATTTTTGTTTACCTGCTATTATTCTAACTTAGATCAATATTGTTTCTTCAAGGTACGCCTACGATCAGCAACAACTTGGAATAGGCAATCTGATACAAAGTTGTTGAAAATTTGGCTTGCTGTTTTTTTCACTACGATCATACAGTGTACATCAGAACAACCATGTGTAGACGTCTTACGTTGCTGTAAAGGAGCGCCCTTCTGTATATTCCAAATTATGCAATTTGGAATACGAGCACTCGCGTTAACACTGGACTTTTCTACCATGTGCAGTTTAAAACCTCCATTCTAACAACGTACCGGAATGGTTTACTGAATAATTATAACTGATGACAATCTACAAAATGGAACTGAACCGAACTCACAGAACCCAAACGTTAAAAGGTTACGTAAACAAAGTCACACTGCGACAGAAACATCCATGCAGATAAAGCTACGGCTCACCCTAACGGGAAACCATTTCGACTCGTTAAGAAATACAAAAATGAACAAATTTTATGGATATAGGAAACAACCAATTGAAGAAATATGGAATTGGACGCACAAAAAACCAACGCACATAGAAATATGTCGGCTGAAATTCACAAGCCGATGATCCGCAGTTACCGTAACATCTCAGCACCCAGACACACTCACATACAGTTCCACACAATCACCGTCTCCTATACCATAATCGGCAACGGAATTCTTCTCAGCAAGATATCGACCGTCAAAAAGAAGGTTAAAGCCAGCCGACGGAATCCCCAGTTTTGCATGGAGCAAAGCCTTCAGTTGATCGATGCGGTAAGACTTTCGAATGCGCAGACGAGTCTCTTCTCCATTCTGCTCGCTAACCCGGATCCGCACGTAATCCCCAGACAAACCCGGGGTCTGTAAGTCCGCGACACCCGTTGCTGTCACCTGATTAACCGTCGGCTCAATCACGTCCTTAATCTGACGCCAACCCCATGTATCCCATTGGACACCCGGTGGTAGCGCGTCGCGAGTAAATCCATTCGATCCCACGCTCTGCAGTACGATAATGAATCCCACCAAGAGACATTTCCCGATTGCACTGTTGACCCAGGAACCGTCTTTCCAGACATGTCGGAAAGCCGTCGGGACCGTCTTCGCATCGAACCCCAGCGTGCACAGTCGTTCCAGAAGGGCGAACTGAGCAATGTACTTCAACGGGACGACTTCCCAATCCACTGATAGGCATACCACTTCATGCAGCAAAGACGACTGAAATCTAAGTGGATCAAAAACCCACCAAACTCAGACATTCCAGCGTGTACCACCGTAGAAACTGCGTCCTTTCCGTAGTTCATCTCGTAAACTGTATTTTTTCCCGATTTGTGCTTGCCAAATAAATTATTGGTTACTTGTGAAATCCGACAGAGGACCTGGCGTCCTACTTGGAGAGTCAATCTCCCAGTTTTCAGCGTCACGTTTTCAAGACCTTTGAATGCATTAGGACCAACATCCGGCAGTGTGACAGGAATTCCTTTCCGCAGTCGACCAAGCAGCTCCCGCATCAGCAATCGAAATGGCACCCGCATCTTCACATAAACCGTGGCTTGCCGAAAAATGCCCAATTCTTCACAGCATTCCGTGTAGGTTTGCCCGATGATCTCACGCAGTCTGTCGTTGACATAGTACGGATTGCTCCCGTGGTCGGGAGGGATGGCGATGATCGGACTACCTTGGCCGGTCGGACAAATGAACGTCAGCTGAAGAGACTCCACCACGCAACCGTTCGGAATGGTTTCCAGCTGAATGTCTGCGCGCCATGGAACCTCGAATCCGGGGTGTTTCGCGTCGCGCAATGAATGGGGCTTCACCGTAGCCACTTTCTTCTCAACTGCAAAACAACCATGTCACTCCATGTACAGGGGGTATACTACACTGCGCACCATGCTGTTTTCCTGTATTGCTTCAGTAATCGCCAAGCCTCGTGAATGGAGCGATACAGAAAAATGGTATGGTGCGCAGTGTAGTATTATAGAACCATCGATTTTGTACGCAATAAAAGCAATCCAGCAATTCATGCTACTATATCCGTATCTCGTACGTACAGTATGCCTGCAGTGAAATACGGCTTTCCATCCACTCGGGTAACGGCTGAATCTCTGCTCCGTCCATGCCAATGCGGACCACTTTCAGCTGTCCTCGACCGTAGTCGTTGATGCGCTGGCTCTTGATGCCTCGGATGTCTTTGCTGAAACTGTATGTCGCACAGCAGACGATTGTTGCTCCAGCATTCTGCTGGGATACCAGCTGGATCTGACAGTCCTTCAGCATCTCCAACAGCGGGACCGCTGCAGCTTCGGCGCGCTGCATGAAATCCGCAGATTCTGACGAATTTGGGCTCTCATTTTCTCGCTTACGTTTGCCGCGAGTGTTGGCTCCCAGGTTTTTATCCATGGCGACGATGATACCGTTCGTTGTTGGATGGAATAAATTATGGAAAGTTCTTCAGAAATTGTCTTCGTTCTTCCCAGAACTAATTAGGCAAATAGTGTAGCCAAATTCCCGAATTTCAACGAGCTGCAAAACTGACAGCGCTTGTTGGCATAAATTGCAAACCAACATATAGTTCTCAATTTTGGCAACCCCTCTCGTGTGCGCACCACGTTCTTTTGCGCAAGAACCTGTGACTGCCAGTCCAGGGCGCTCGAGTGCTTCACTCTGCAATCAGATCTGCAGAGCAGATTCTGCACAGTGCACACCCACAGACGTACTCATCCCGTTTACGCACCAGATATTCTCATTGGAATCTTTTCGGAAACTTATTCTTTGTTATCTATCTCGTGGCAAAGAAAAGTTAGCAGCAGAATGTCTTTTAATAGCGCGGCATGCGCTTGGAACAGCGTGGATGTGCGTGGAGACGATGGATCGCTGCACAATGGCCGTGTGATCGATGCGGTGGCTACGGGCCTTGTTGTAGACTTTGGAGCGGCTGGACAACCAGGTCCCACACTGATTCAGTGTCAGTCTACCCGATCGGCAGCTGAGAGGTGTCGCTGTGGAACAGCGTATCAGGCAGAGATTCGCCGTGGAGAGCCTTGGTGATGTGCTGTTAGGTGAAGGCCGATTCTCGAAGCAGCTGATTGTGATACCCAGTGGGCATTGTGCCGTTCCGTCAGATGATCGCTATTACGGACTGTTCAAGGAGCTGGTCGTACTGGGAATTTTCGACGCTGATGAAGATGAAGAGGAGGAGGATGACGAGTTTGGGAATGAGGTGGATGAGTTTACATGGCGGGAACATCACGGCATCAAAAAGGAATGCCATCAGCCTCTCGTAAGTGGGTTGGCTTTTTCCAGAAACCGGGATAGGTTCCGGACACCTCGCGGTTGAAAAACTACTTGCTTTACTCTGCGTTAAGTATTATGATCCTCTATAGGCAGATAGTCACATTAGCGATGGTGGCCGATTTCTTCCTGTTTTCCTGACATTTCTTTAGAATTCCTGATGGGCGAACTCTCCGCCTTTGCCACGAACATGTAGACTAGATTGTTAAATTTACTGTGTCTCAGCAGTCCTGCTTACCGCATTAATGTACCGTTTATTTTTTTAGGATGATCTGGTGCTTTCCCTGCTGAACAACGGTGCCGATACCGTGGGAACTTCCCGCTTCCTCTCTCCAGCAACGCCTTATCCTGATGGTTACATCCAGTCCCTGTATCGTGATCCAAGCCTTCCTCAGATTTCCTTTTTCCTCAGATATGAGTTTTTTCTCAGATCTTTGAATGTTAGACAACCCTACAGCAGACCCAACTCCGTGGGATATGTCAACAGTGGGACGTAATCCTTACGTCGGTCGGTATACGCCGTGTAATCACCGTTTCACAACCGTGTTATGGTAGTGACCACGACTATGCAATCAGTGTGTGTCGCTTTACTTCCTGCCTGTATAACTGCTAGACACCACGTACCCGGATGTTGGTGTTATACGGTCGATGCGAAGCGGACGTGTACCAGGAGACTCGACTGGCGGACACTGCTGGGCTTCTGCAGTGCATTCTGGCTGAAAAAAGCTTGCCGGCTGCGGATGTGCTGCTGGTATCCAAGGAATGACACTTAAATATTAACGCTACCAACTGGGTCAGCGCTTTGTGGACAGTTTTTGTATCGCTGGCCGGCGTGTGCGGGCAGGTTATCTTTCGGAATGTCACCGTTAACGTCGATCTGCCACGATGCAGAACTGCCTTCTGTGCAACTCAAAGGGGTGGTGCGCATTGCTAACCAGCGTATTACTCGCCAATTGACCGTCAATGATTTCTGGACCATGCTGAACAACGGGCTTCGCGATTTGAGCACTGCAGAAGTGGAACACTTGGCGGAGAACATCAGTTACTTTTCTGTCCCTGGGTCTCATCCTGGCATATCGCTCGGGTGAGTAGAGGTGTTCTCGTCTTCTGATTTACGCATTTAAAGTTAATCCCGGGAATATGGATCGGCTATGTTGCTATGTAGTCCGTATTTTAACGTAACAGCAGCATAATCAGACATCCGGCGTCGGTCTGATGAACAAGGAACATGATTGTGGTCTAATGCTGTTTTTGCAGATATTCAACATCACCCAGTCCCTGGACTCGCGTGACGGTGTCCGCTACCGCGGAATGACGTTTTCTCCCTATGGCGACCTGGACGGTGTCGATGTTGGACAGCTGACAAAGCTCACTCTGCATGCGCTGCTCCACTGCCTGGAGGGTAAACGTCGGATCGTCTTTCATATCCTTTGATGTCATTTTGATTCACCTTATTGTTCGATGGTTGTTCAAGTGTTGTTGCTGCTAACAGCAAAAAATTCCAAATTAAAGGAAGAGCCAGCGCAAGATGCTAAATGTTGTCACTAAGCGTACGAGTTTGGTTTAGTCAGAGATTCAAGCGTGTGCTTTATTGTTTGGACACGAATTAAGGCTGTTTAAACAGTGTGATTAGTACTATGGCTCTGATGGCACCTGCAACGGAGAAGTCACTCCCTTTTTACGCAGTAGGCAGGTGACAAAATGTAGCAAAAGCAGGTGACACAAGCACCAAACCTATACATTTAAAGAGGAAGGAAACAGTCCGTACAATAATAATTATTAACCACGTAACGGACAGATGAAACTATCGCCTTGTCTTGTGAGATGGTCCCAGTTATATTAGCTGCAGACAACATGAAAGAACGTAATACATAACCGCTACGAGGATCAAATGGAAGATTCAATCAATACGTCAAATTATGTGCAGTATTGTAGGAAGGTGCAAGCAAAGCTGGTGCCAAATGTTCTGAAGCAAGTTATGTTTTGGCTGAAAGTGTCATGGCCTGCTACAATTTCTCTGCAGCTGACAACCGAAGTGCAGCGCTTCGCAACTTTTCCACGTACGCTGGAACTTCAGAGTCATAACCTTGTTCGACACGTCGGTCGCAATTGAAAGCTGTGTGACCTTTGCAGTTATCTACCGATTCGGCGAACGCTTATCCTGCAGCCAAGAAATCTTTGCTCTATTCTGTCGGTCGACGTCCCGCAACCGCTTCTAATCAAGTCTTCGTGATCAGTTACAATCCTGGTTATCAAACTATCAGTCCACATTCCTCACGTTGTTACGTATGTTTCGCTTTACCAAATTCGTTTTTCTTAAAATGTGCGTTTCACGGTTTTGAACTTCCAAACATTTTCTTCCCGGAAATTAAAATCCCGAATCTGCGCAGGAGTGCACGAGTGTTATCCAGCATCCGAACACGTTGCAGCAAGTAGCTCATAATGGTAACAGTTTCGCATAAGCATGGATACGAAATCAGTGTATCTGTTCGCCGAGTTTCAGACACATGAGTGCGCCGAACTTCGACCAACCTTGACGGTACATGGAACGAAACAATCCGGATAACTCGAATGTGGCACATATAACTACTGGTCGATGGTACAGTTTTGGGATCACGTGTCCATCCAACGGACAGCTCATCCGTTGGATCTTACATTCGGGTCTTATCTTACAATCAACCTGATTGTAAATAACTTATTAAAAAAATTATGCTGCGTTGGCCGCCGAAGCGCTCAGAATTGTGGCTGTCCAAACTTGACGGATTCTGATTGCATTACGGTATCTTTGCGGAGATTCCCACCCGTTAACGCATAGTGCTACCCTGTGGAAATGTTTTGTCACAGGTATTTCTAAATTATTACAATGCACAGAAGCAAACGGCAGGAATTTCGTAAGTTTGTTTGCTTGTTGGTATGTGCAGTGGCGTTTAAAGAAACTCGGAGCAGCCACAACTTTTCCCACAAGTGTTCTTGCCTGACAATGTCAAAAGTGAAGACCAGAGGCTTTCGTTACTACTGAGCAGGGATAACCGCTCCGCGAACTTCAGATCATTCACAATGACACGGTGGCCCAAACCGTACTGTAGTGAATTTTGATTCAATGTCGAACGTTACAGTACGATTGTATGTCGTAAAGGATGTCCATGACCTTTTGTCTTTCAGCAAACCACAGAAAAGAATGCGTTTGATAGTAAGGCAACCGAGAAGATTTCCGCCTTCCGGCTATTTCAGAATTCCAGCGAAATGAGGCCAGAATTCAGCAGAAATGTTTGCATTTGCAAAATCGTTGGACATTTTAATCTCCCGGATGCGGTTCGGTCAGCACAGAATGACGAAATTAAGTAGGCCACGGAAAGTGTAAGTGATGCTGTGAGTTAAGTATGCAATACGGAATGAAAAAAAAAATTCAGAATGCAAAATTCTAAGAAGCCACAACAGTTCTTCAATAATATAGCCTTGCTGTCTGTTGACGTGATGGACTGACAAATAACTAGAGACCATTATGATCTCCGAAGTCGATTGCAGGAACGGCATCTCATACATTTGCTGTTTATATAAAAAAAATTAAATCAGTATGGCGCAGGGTTAATTTCGCAGTAATATTAATGGCGAAATAGTAGTCCGCTCTAACGAGAGATTTCGTTGCGCAATGTAATGCGCTGGCTTTATCCACGTATAGCCCAGTTACTTGTTGGAGTAACAAATACTGCACCTTTCTGAACAAAAATGTTTTAACCCTTAACGCGCGGACATATTTCCAACCGTTAACTCCTGACTGCATCAGTTTGGCACAGGCACTAGCCATTGG
>JAQGAU010001055.1:0-21798 GCA_034698045.1 Paramacrobiotus richtersi | reverse complement strand
TTTTCCCCTCCCGCGTCCACCCTGACCATCCTGCCCGCTTCCGGACTGATTTCTCAATCGGTACACCTGATTAACACCATGTTCTCGGCGGAGGAGACGGAGGTTTCCTCGACGGAGCCGAGGACGCCGTCCTTGGATGTCCTTGACAGCTCGATTATCCCGTTCTCTCCCGAGGCCGTGTTTAGTCCCGTGGCTCCGCCGATGTATCTGGAATCGATGCCCATGTTCTGTGCCCGGGTACGGGATGCCAGTTCGTCGTTGTTTCGGTTGGATGAGGGGAGGATGGGGGCGGGAGTAGGGGAGGAGGAACCGGGGGAGATTCTGGAGAGTTTCCCGCAGGGGAGTCTGGAGAATGGAAATTGCCATTTTCCCTTGGATTCGGTAAGTGTGTTCTCTGAAAATACTTTAATATTCAGCATACAAGTGTTCCGGATGCTGGAAGAGTCCACCGCGGGTGCTTTATTTTAAAAAGTGTCTGTTGTATAAAACTTCTATTACTTTGTCTGTTTGTCTTTGAAAGTCTTTGTGTGACACTGTGTCGTCGAAATTATTGTGTCGATGCTGAAAATATGTTTACTATATTGTAGGTAATAAACCTATCGGTAGGAATCTAAAGCTACGTTTTCGGATAGAAAATATGGTGCAAATTGTCTACCAAACTCATGTTTAAGCTTGACGGTTTATATTGCATAGATAAATGCTCTGTTCTGCGAATGACGTTAGATTGTGATACGATGTAGTGTAGTGGCTCAGAGATTCTCTCAAACCAAAGCAAACAGTGCGGTAGCCGTGCATGAATCATTAATTAAGCCAACTTTATTACTTTAGTAGCACTGAATACAGAATAGTGAATTCTAGAATGGTCGAGTTTTTTGTATTTCAACGCAGTGTATTCCACGCACACTTCTACTTCCAGAAATATCCTGGAAAGTAGTCAGATATGTTATCATATTGTATACTATACTAATCAAGCGATGTTTTTTCAGTACTTCTTTACGATACGGTGTATTATCATCGCAATATTACAATGAACAAATCATTTAATTTTCCTTTTTTCTACCAGATCGCCACATTGGTCTCCCCTAAGAAACACCCCTCCCTCCATCTCCCCCTACCGGACCCCCTCCCCTTCATCCACCGTTCCATCTCCTCCCCGGTGTTCGCCGCCACCTCCACCCTCATCCTCAACGGCAACACCCAGCAGAAAGCCAAGAAACGCAAAGCGGTGACCACCAGCCTACAGCTCCCGGAAGCCGAGCCCCCGGCCCTTCTCCCGCGTTTCCAGTGGTTCCAGGGCAAGGGGCTGGTCAAGATCCATGTGCTGATTAAGAATGTCTCGCCGATGGATGTCAAGCTGCAGTGTAACGGGCGGGATCTGCAGTTGCGCTGCTCGTCGGATGGGTGTGCGTATCCGCCCACGAAACCGTTGCCGGTGGCCAAGGAGATGTTGGAGTATCATTTACCGCTGCGGTTGACGCATCGGGTGCATCCCGAACCGGAATTTCTACGGTAAGGTTACGGGGATTTTTTGTGGAATTTTTTTGTCCTTGTTATCTGCGATTCGGATGTTCGTTGTATTTTTAACTGACTGCACTGTGAAGAAACATTATTGCGGGAAAATGTAGACTAGTGGCTGTAATCCTCCGTACTGCGGAAATACGCCAACGTAATTACAAGAGAAACCGTATTGGTAATTGTCTTCAAAAGGGTTGTTTTTATATAAATTTGTTTGATGGGTAGGGTTGATGTAATTAGAATGGTGCAATTTTTTGAACGAAATTCTCATAATTTGTCATAATTGTCTGTCCTGTAAGAGCACGCTGTGCTGCAAAGCGGGGCTGATGCAATGGGCAATTGGTATGGCAAATCGTAGAACAGCGGCTTACCAGAGTAGCCATGAACTATGAAGTTGTCTTCGGTCATAAGCATCGCATATCGTGAGAAAATTAAAGATTGACCGTCTTTGAAAATAGTTTTTTTTCCCCAGTTTTGTAGCTGGATAAAGTGCAGAGACAACGGAGTGAACCCATGCTGGACTAGGTATAATGTCGTTGTGTTGGTAGATATTCGCCCAGCCGAATTGAAGTCCATTACCGCAAAATAAAGCCATATACGGAGTGGACGTGTTTGTGGAAAATTCCGGCGGCGATGAAGGCCAGCACGTCCTGGACGGATGCGAGTGTTCTGGATGTGGAGACTTCCTCGGACAGCGATGAAGTGGACGAGGAGGATGAAGATGAGGATATGGAGCGTCCGGCTAAACGTTTCATGAACGGTACGTTAACGGTATAAACCGGGTATCTGTATTGAGTAGATTAGATGTGAAAGTTTGTTGGGATAATTTTTATAAAATTTACCAAACAGTTTTCCGATATGCGAAAAGGTTGCAGAAATGTGGAACCGAACTGATTTTTATTTTGTGTTTATTGTCATTTCCGGTTCCTTCGTTGTGGGAAACTTCCGTCAACTGCTCATTTCAGTAATTCGTTTCTCGACCACTAATACTACAGCGATATCATTCCGTTTCTGATACGATAAGGTTTTTTTTGCAAAATGAATTAGTTTGTGACCTAACAAGTAAATATTGGATGTTTAAAGCGGTTTGGGTAAAAACCCCGAAAATGGTGCGTTGACTCGAGCAAAAATCGATCTAACAAGCAGCACTGTAATGGCAATCCCAAACACCGGAATGAACCGGTTTTTTTGTAATCCGCGATGAAATTCGTGGTTTCTTGTGTAAATTTGCAGAACAGTTCGGGTTACATCAGTTTAGTATTATTGATACCGTAGTGTAATGGCTCTGACCGCGCTGTATATGGACCTGCTAGTTGCGAGCGTGTTTGTAACGTACAACTAGGTGTGTATTTGCGTGTAATCTGGTTTGTGTTGTATTTTTATCGATTGTTCATATCAGTTTTGCAAAGTCCAGTGTAGACGTACATTTTGCACTTTACTGTAAACTTTTTCACATAAAACAGTAAAATATGAGTTCAGTACAGTACTTATACATACACCGTTTATACATCACTCTGGACCATAGGAGGAGCCACCACCTCGACGGAAAACATCCCCCTCCCCCCGCTCCCGGAAATCCTCATCCCCCTGACCGTCCATGACACCAACCCACCCCCGCCGGCGCATTTCACCCTGGGATTGAACGAACCCGAACCCGACAGCTCCGTCCACCCAGAGTCCTCCGCCGTGTTCACCGCCGTCGCTATTGTTGTCTCGGAATGGGAGGGAGCGAGTTCCGCGAGTGTCGCATCCACCAGTGAAAATGTTGTGTAAGGAAACTGGTTTTTGATTGGGTATGTGCTCATTGGATCTCGTTACTGTAGCCTTTTGGTTTTTACAACTCTTAGCCACTTACTTTGTACCTACCCTGGTTCTTGGGGTTGGTTGCGGAGATTATTGTCTCTGGATGTTGTTGACGCGTTGTTCTTTAGTAGTTTAAAACGGAAACTTCATTTGCATGGTTTATTTAATAAATTGTACAATATTTACTGCGATTCCGAGGAAGATTTAGCATTTGTCGACAGAATCTTAGTTTTTCATAGTTTTATAGTGAGCTTCGCTTCTAATTTTATAGTACAACCGTACCCCGCTGTTTTCATACCGAGGGATAGATTTTATATGATTTTCAACAGTTTATTGGTAGGTGTAAACGCCCCATGTAGCGCTAGAAGCGGATACTCGAATCTGTTACTAGAATTACTAAAATACGTGACTTCTGTTGACAGAGTCAAATCGAACCGGTTTAGAGCGTTCTGAAACATTCACTGCACATTTTCTAGTTTATTATGAGATCTCTCGGTAGAAGTGAATCGGTATATATTATCCAGATCACAGAATTATGTAGTCAATAGTATCCCCGCTCTGCTTCACGGTGATATTCTGCGTAAAAATCAACTATCGATTCTGAGATGAGTCATTTCTTCAGAAAGTGGTCAGTTCGTGTAAAGCACTTGTAAGTCAATATTCTGCAATGATACCTCACATTCTTTCAGAAACTCGTTGTACACGAAACATTTTCCTTCTTCGGAGCTGTCGAGATCGGAATGCTTTCCTATTCCTACATCTGCATTATCATGGAGTTCTTTAAGTACCGCTGATATATGACAGTTGAGCAATTCGGCCATTATATCCCTTTCTAACTGGTCGGCTTCTATAGTTTCTTGACTTTCTTCACTTCCTTCACTGTTCGTGTCGCTGTCTTCCTCCTGACAAGGTTCAGGCTGTTTTGTGGAATCCGTCTGGTTGGATGCGGTCGGCGGACCAATAACGTCCATTTGGTGACTATCAACGGTGTCCGCTTCGGAGTCGATATCCCAAAGGTCATACGCGTTGAAAATCTCGGTTAGATCGGTTTCGCGTTGTCTACTTCGTGCTTTGGGTTTTCCAGGTTTAGGATGCGAAGAGTTAACCTGGCGCGTGATTTTCGGTGGACGACCTCTTTTCCGAGGTTGGGTTGTTTCGTGATTGATCTGGCGCTTTTTGGGTGGGCATGGAGATTCTGGTTGGGTTGCTTCGTGATCATGAAGATGACTGTTAAGGATTTGATCTCCCTAAATCACCAAAATTAACTGTCTGTTAGAGAAAAGTGGCAGACACTTGTAAACAAGGCGATTTTTATCTTCAAAATGAGGTACGAAATTATAACGCTATAGTAAAAGGTCAAAATGCATTAATAATAAGTCGGGTTATGTACAGGTTAATACAGAATGGACACACATAGTAACTGGTGTATCTGTACATTACCTGCACTGTACTGTAAATACTAAAGTGTGCAGTGTTTGAATTATGCAATTTTTTATTGGGAATTGATACAGATTGTTAAGAGAGCAGGACATACTTTGGGCGCCGATCAAGGGCGCTTCTGTGGATGCGATAGCTCTTGCACTTGTTAAATATCTTTCGCCTGTGTGGAAATACAAATTCATCATTTCATATTGTAACAAACGCAAATTTTCGCGGCCATTCCTATACAAATAATGCTAATTGTAAAGCCGCTGATTGTCGGTTATACGGTATGAACTGAAAATGTCCAAAGTTTAAACCAACCCAGTTGAGTCAGGAACTGATCTACTAGATCGATATCTTTTCCTGTCAGACAGACTGAGACAGTTACAGAATAACATGCACCGAATTATAACTGTACCTTATTATCAGAAAAATCTGATAATATTCTAATTATCAGAAGAAATGTTAGTCACCGGTTCTTGTTTGTCACTGCTATGAATGCGAATGTATGTATGTCTAAAGGTATACAATGCTGAAATTAATTATATTTATAACTACTCTGTACTCACAGTTTTCACAAAACTCTCATGCCGGAATAGCATTCTAATTTTCAAAGAACTGTATACGTAGCGTAGCATAGCACCGTGGTTGAGTTTACTTAACAGGCGCTTAGAGAATTCTGTTGGGCGTTGTCTTATGTTCGAGAGACTAGACTCTACTAAGTCTTTATACATAATTATAACGAAGAGACCCACATTTTTACATCCAGTCATAATACGAAATCAGAAAAAAACAAAAAAAAACAGAATTTTCTTTAAAATGTGAAATAGTTGCTTATGTAAAGAAGCGGAAGATTGCGTAGTCCGGTTTCGGATGTCCGATATGTCGGCATTTCCATCTGCCGAGCTGCGAACCAAAGGAGACCGATGCCGCTGATAATGAGATGCGTACATATATGCTACATACATACTGAATAAAACCGCAAATGCGTGAATAAAGAGCGCACACATTAGAATATACAGGTTACGAAAACTGCAGTCGAATACCCCAAAAACGGTTCAATTTTTAAAACTTACATTACAGTTTTAAAAAAAGGACAAAAAATCAAAATTGACGACTTACCTGACATTTGTACACCCGCGTGTTTACGGAAACACTTCTGCATGTTCGCTGGATAATTGCTCGAAAATGTTGCACAAGTGTCGCGCCAGCTATTTCAAATACTAGTATTGTAACTCCTGCGTATTGCATTTGCAAATCTTATCCATACTCATTGCAATTGCTAGTGTGTGTGCACCGAAACCCGTGGGAATTGCTTTCGAAGATTTTACGCACTTAATACATGATTCACCAAACAAGAACTACTGCACGCCACTCGTACTGCAGAGCAAATCGATAGTTCCCGTAAGGCGGTTTACACGCCGATTAGGCTGTATTATTAACTGCCCGGATATATTCAGTAGCGCAGTTGAATGTAAAACAGTAAGTACGGTCCGTAAATCGTATGATTATCATTGGCCTGGCTTCCGCTGCTGATCAGTGATCGGCACACATTATTATTGGCAGTAAAACTGGGTTAACGCGCGATAAACCGTATGTCAATATTCATGGTCACTACTCCACCCGCAAGACTACAGGTCGAATGGTATTGATCCACACACATGTACGTAGTGAGATGTCTACGATGATTTAGTATATGTATATGATTATATCCGCCGCTACCGGAAACTTGTACCGAAAAAGCCGATCTGTTGGGGATTATTCTCATGTTTCAAAATTAATAATAATATATTCTGCCCAAGTCAACGGTTGTGTGCGCTTCTCAACGGTATATCCCGTTAAGCGACAGTATTATTTCTGTGGCAGATTAGGCATGTACGTGATTTGAGCAAAAGATCTGTACTGGTATCTATACTTTATAGGGTCAAATATGAGACTTATGTTATGATAGCTGATAAATGTTTTGGCATTTCTATAAAATACGATGTTCTCACCCAGTATGTGCGATTTCGATAAATCCATCAAAAACACAGTGCCGGACATGTGTTTCCACAGTTAGTCAACGTTTTCGCGGTTTCGCATAGAAGCACACGGAATCGTTCTAGTAGCACAGATATGTATGTACGAAGCGATTTACAATACTCAGATCACAGAATCATATAGTCGTCAAAACATTCTTCGATAAAAAAATTGCGGGTAACATGCTGAAAATCTCGCAGTAGATCATGTGGACAGTGTTTGATCAGGATGGCCGTGGGGACTCGCTCCACAACGACGCAACCCGCAGTGTTCTGTTTGTATCGCACCAGAAACTCGGGGTCACTGTGGATGGATAATGCGTCGACGCTGTCCACTTGCCAGCCCATCTCCACACCATATTTGGGCATCGGTTGACCATGGAGATCTTTCTACAACATGCATTAATTGTTTCGCGTTTGGAATAGCAAAATACGTACTTGTACCTATTTTACTAGTAAACTGTAACAAAAACACATACGTAATACGACCTTCGTATTGTTTTATACGTTGTTAAAGTCACTAAAAAAGTAGTAATAATAAAGCTATTCACTATCACAACCTATTGTGCAAGTGACTGTGTTTTAAGTTTAATCGTCGTTTTAGGCGTTTTTATCACAGCTCTTCATGGAAATGTGAATTATCTTTAATTAACAACAGATTTTGGCTGTATGTACAGTATTCTGTATTGAAATGGTACATACCTCACAATTCTTTGTAAACTCGTCACAGTCCATCAAAGCCATGCCGGGAATGTCAAAACGAGAAACTTTCTCCATTGGTTCGGAGGTTATCTTTCGTATTGCTTCTATATCCGATACGTGGGCTCGTGTAGATGTGAGATCATCCATATCATCCGCGCTGCCTAACGGCGGCCTTTCCAGGGTTTTTTCAACGGCATGCGCATTCGCCAGACTGAGGACCATCGGATCACATTCATTCCATTCGACTAGTTCGATTTCCAGTTGTTCGGGTTCTTGCGGCTGCTGACTCCCGTTGTCAGTGTTGGCAACGTCTTCTAAACCTTCCAGGAGATTCTCTTGGTTTACAGCGGTGTTTTCCTCCGCGGCACTCACATTCGCGTTTGCTTCTGAATTGTCAGATTCCGTTTCGGAATCCATGTCAAAAAGGTCGTACTCCTTAAAAATCTCAAGGAAATCATCATCATCCACTTTCTTCTTGGTTCTTAATGTCTGTTGGTGAGTTACTCGAGATCTGCACTGCAGTTTCCCCGCTGACCACTTGGACTTCTTTGGGTGACCTTTATGGGACAATTTCCGCTTCTTGCTGTTGGAGTTTAGAGCAGTCTCGTCTAAATAGTCGTAAATGTGATCGAATAACAGGCAGGAAGGATTCTTCGTAGATCCTGTACAAGCAAAACAACCATATAAGCCAGCTATGGACATACGTACTCTAATATAAATCACTTAAATAAACAATAGTTATATATGTATGTACGAAGTTTGTATATAAGTGTGTTCACGTAAATAAAACTCAATTCAATTCAATTACTGTAAATTAATTATTAATTTAAACTAATTATCAAAATAAAAGTTAATGTAAATTAGAATAAACCATGTTCATGTAAATTGTTTATTATATGCATATATACGCATTACGCATGCAGCTATGCATACGAACATACACAGTACAGTACTTATATGTATGCACCAAAGGTACGGAATGTTCTTTAATTTTGCTACTGTATGATTTTTAATGTTACAGTTATATCTAGAACGTGGATGGAGTTGAGCGGTTTAAATGTTATTACCTGGTCCAAGCGGATCGGTTTCCACATACTTCGTCACTGCAAGGAGACACATGCAAAAGTTACTTTTAGTCGAACGATGTAGCAGTTTACATCTTTGTAGTTTACACTCTTGAACTCTTTTTGTTTACGCTAAATCTATGGATTCTTCTGGTACGCTAATTACTTGTAAAATCGCACTAACATTCAGCTATGCTAGCATGTGAAACCAAAACTAGTAAAGTGAACGCTTCAGTTTGACGTCCACATGTTTATTAAAACTTATCACGTCCTCGCCAACAACAGTTACATTTTTGAAAACGGTACTATGACGACAGAAATCAGATTAGAATTTGCTTGTTGATTGGACTAAAATACTTGAGAACGAGGCCAGTTTTATCTGCACGTTTAGCCTGGGTCAACACTCGACAAGTTACATAACATACAATTTCGATAAAGATCGTGTACATCCTGCAGTTGTTTTTTTAGGAAGTCGGAAGGACAAAGGCCACATAAAACTAGCTGGAGAATTTGAACACGTAGCAAACAACAAAATAGAAAACTAGCTGTTACAGCAGCGGAAATCCTTTTACATGTATTACAACATAATAAGTTGTCTTGATATTTCAAAGCTTATCATGCCGAAAATTCTTAACTGACAGTTATATCATTCAGCAATATTAATGAGCGCTATAAATAAATGTCTTTTGAATTCAGATAACTGCTGTCTGTTTACAAACGGTGGAAACACATGTCCATCAAAAAGCGTAGAAAAGAAAAATGCGGTGACAGAACAAATTACATTTTTCTGCCAAAAATAAAGAAATTTGTGTAACTTTTGCTTAAACGGAAACTATGGTTGATCCAGAATAGTTGCACTGTTTTTGGCATCTGATTCAAAACAATCAGCTGTTTAAGGGTCAATCACACGTAAAATATAGTAGAAAAAATATGTAAACACGAACTAAAAGACGCAGTTTCTTTTAAAATTAAAACTTTGTCGTTTTCACCAAACACCGCATGTATAAATTATTTACAGTAAACCAAGAGTTGCAGTACGTGTATTTGCAGGTTTATGTATCGGGAATTTTAATATGCAACTTCCACAAAAACTAATAACCATATGGTATATTTTACCTCGGCCATAACCAAATAAATGCCTCGTTGACATGTCCACCAAAAAATCGTCATATTTAGTTCTTCGACGAATTTCCGGAATTTGTATCGGTAAATTTACTTCATTAGCATCCATTTTTTGGTTGCTAACTGACCGATACAGCAAATTTCCGGGACAAATGATTCAAAAAACAAACAAATACCCCAAGATTTCCTCCGGTTTATTCCGGCTTAAATTGGAATTAACGCGGAACCAGCGATCAAAATACAGCCAGATCATTCAGAAAAATCGTATCCATACAGACATTTAGCTAGGATAATGTAAAACTGCAAAATTACATCAAAAACATGATGAATTTCAACAAAAAAGCCGTGGCTTTACTCTACATTGATCTGCAGGTTCAGATGCATGTTCAAAATCGGTTGGAATAATTGCGGAAAACTGTATACACGCCCGTCTAGACAACAGCAACGCACACTCGGTTTTTAACGATGGTATACGTGGGTTTATCGATTTGAGTCGATCACACGTCTACGCACCGTTATTACGCACGTAAACAGTGTAGTACCGGCCGGAAAACAACTGGTACGCTGTTGGTGTTTCACCGGCCAGTAATTTGCATGCTTGTCAGTGCCGGTGGGCAGCGCTTTTCGTTCATAGTAGCATGCAGTTCGTATCAAATTTACTCGACTTAACAAATGTTTTTTTACACGCTGAAAGAAATGTAACGCATACAAACGCAAATAATCATTCGTTTCCCGGCAAAAGAATGAAAATCAAGAACTCACAATCAGGTGGATTGTAATAATACATTCAATGTCTACATGAGTAAACAGCCCATAGCGGTTACGTAGCGGTTATGCACTGGTGGCAGTCTGTTGCGTGTGTCAAGGGTACGGCCGTGAAAAGTACAATGCAATTGGCAATTTGCGGTATCTTTGTAGTTCTCTGCATGTGACCCCAGACTGCGGAAGCGAACGTTACCTAATTGTATCTGCGTGGATCAATGCGCTACGTTATTATTTTGTGCTGATTTTGAAAAGCAATAAATAATTAAATGTTTTTCGCTTGGCATTGAAGTACGCATATGTATATTACAGTATAGTAAACTGATGTGAGAACGGTAGTTTTTAGGCAAAAGTCATTAAAACAATAACAAATAGCGGCTACAATAACAGGGATGCTACAGAGTCAGTACGTTATATATTGTTAAAAAGCAGACGTACTAGTACAGGATACCTGAACTGATACTACGTAGACGTACACTATTACTACACACTAGTTCCGCTTGAACAGTTAAACGTACTGTACGGACTTGACAAAAAAGACGATTCCCATTCATGGTCCCGCGAGGTAATATCCATCATTAGCATATGTGATCAAAGATTCCGGAGTATTACAATTGTAAAGTGGCAGTCAACTGTAACCACAAGATCAGCTACTAGTGCCTGTTGTTCGTAGTCCAGTAATGGGCGGTGATTACGTTTCAAATTGACTTGGACAATAACAGTGAACCAACGTTAACGTTGGTTTGCTGTCCGAGCTAGCGAGGCTAATATACAGACGAGGTCTCAGGATCCGATATACCTCCGGAGCGTATGGCTACCATGACCAAGGTTGCCAGCAGACGTGCATGATTTACATACTCACCTGTCCAAATATTTGCAGTCATGTAAAGTATTAAACTGATATCCCACCGTACGTGCAGGTATAGGGTACGCAGTTTACTAAAGTGCTGCATGTAATGGTTAATTACCTTGAATGATTCAAGTTGAATCAGATGAACGACCGCAAACTGAAACCGGTTGATCTATACGTTTTGCTAAAACTATCAAGCTCCCCGTTAAACCGAGGTCGAGTTCGCACCGTCCGAGTGCTGCAAGCACTTCTTCCTGGTACAGGCGACAACAGTACGATTATATGCAATAATGGATACCGAAATGCGATTCTTGAAATGATTTTCTTCCTAAACAGAAGTATATAAAATAAATTATTCTGATAGCAATGTGACAGCACTACGGACTGCATCAACAATTAACGGTCGCGCCAAGCTTAAGCCTTAAGGACGTTTTGTGCTGACTGCGGCTCATAAAGTTTACGCTTGGTAATATGAGATTTTCAGTCGTCACGAGAGTAAAGACGACTCTTTGATCATATTTTCTTAAAGGAACGTATGAACGCACAGACTTGCTCTACAAATCTGGAGATAAACTCTTTAACGACAATTTAAGATCAAGATCTAAGTGTTGATAAATTATGAAGATTTATGGAGTAATTAGCAACCAAGGACTTTCTTGTCTACCACATGCACGATGTCTGGACAGCTGATATCCTAATACATACTGGACATTAGTCTGCGACGTCCGGACATTTCCGTACAGTCTGAAGACTCTAAACAGTTTTGATAAGTTACAGCCGGTCACAATTTTGTTGATGATGGCACCGGAAGAATGACGGCAAAGATTTTAAGATAACTGGAAGGGTTCGGTTGATAACATAAATCCGTTGAATAGAAGTGTGTACTTGTATCAACATATTAACAGCAGATTCGTTATAATTTGAGGAATTCGAAGCGCTTGTCCGTTTTTCTAACGGCTGCTCGCTCATTTATTAATTTCTGTTATAGAAAATAATGGTAATGTAACTTGATCGATCTTGGTCTGGATTGCAGGTGAGGCATGTACAGACGACAGATACCTCTTTAGTCAGATCAAAATCGTATACCAAATATGGCAGTCAGCTGCTTAATGAGTAACACATCCTCACTATACGCCCCACGAATGAAACAATCTACTGTGCAAGAAGCTTGATGGACTCGCCAAAGAGTTCACACACTTTTAATCGCCGCTTTTTTGTTTCATGTAGTCTAGGCAAATTAAAGGTTTCAGTATGCCGCAGGAAATTTAACGTCGCTAAATTCTACCTGAATTGTCGTACGTAACACCTCTGGATGTCAAATGACCTTTGGCAAGAATGTTGAAACGAAGCGAGACCATTGAGAAACTCAACCCAAAATCTTATCCTCAACCACGCATCCACAAAAAACCGGGATTGTTCGCCATCGCTTGGGCGATCTGTTTCATCGTAACGCTGTGTGGGACATTTGCCTGGCTGTATTTCTACAGTAGTCCCTTATCGGCGGTGATCGTTACATCCTCTCTGTCGGGGATTCTGATTTGTCTGTCCATCTTCAGTCCGCGTTTTCGGATTACGTGTATTCTGGTGGTGCCGCATCTGGGCATGCGACATGGACGTTCGGCGTTGTTGGCGGTTGTGATGAGTACCCTGTTGGCTGGGCCAATTAACAACATGAGCAGGAATGCGGACAGTTTTATCAATTCGACGGTGTGCGCTGGACATCTGCTGACAAATGAAACTGAGAAGGTACAGGATCGTCAGTCAGCCGGCTGCATACTCAGACATACTTTTGAAATTTGATATCTCACATTGTCAGTGTGATTTTCACATATATGTATGTACATTTATTACTACATAGACATAGAGTGGTCTTTATCATTGCAAAAAGATGACCAATGGTGCTAAGAAACCGGCTTTAAATAACGATTTAAAGTTCAAAATTTATTTAGTGACATGGTAGAATTTAGAAACTTAAAACTTTAATTATTACACACCGGATGTTGCCACGACGCTCGGAAACCGGAGTCATCATGATGATACCGATTTCTCGGAGTCTCGGACTGATATGATCTTGAAAATTTTCTGGTGCTTTGTTACGAAAGACTTCACTAAACCGTGATGGGGGATAATCTCCCATCACGACTAAGCAAAGGTATGGCGAAGCCTCATTTGTAATGCTACGCTATACGTGACGTTACCTCGGCATTTTGTGCATGCGTCGATGTTTCTCCATGACCTGGTCTCTGGTTTCTGCTTGTATTTGCGCTGCTTCTGATGACGTACTGTACAACACATATGCATAGCAAAAAAATACAGCCTTTATTGCGTTTTGTCCCTATGTTCACGCAACAAACATTTACATGTATCTGTATTTGTACTGGAAGAACACGCACAAGATACTTTGTTTTGTGTAGGTCTTCCAGCAGGTCACTGAACCTTACGCCAACATCCTCCAAAAGGTCAACGAAACCGGCAACCAGTGGAACATCGAAGCGAAGAAGTACCGTGAGAAACTGCAAAGCATCAATGAAAACATAACCGCCATATCAAACAGCGTCCGCGGATCTCTTAGCTCTGTCCAGCATCTCTTGGCTTTGCGCGGGATCATCGATCGTATCTCAATCGGGAGCGCGGTCGAAAAGGCTGTTAATCCATCGCCAGCGATGGGCCACACAGAGCCATTCTTCGGATCGAAGCGCAACAGAAATGATCACGGGAAGCAAATAATTGCACAGCATTTGAGTGATTCACTGGCAAATCTGGCGCTTGTGCGAGAACGTTCCCGACAGGAACTGGATAATATCCGGGAAGAAGTATTTCAGGACGTTGGAATTACCAGTATCAGAAAGAATCTGAACAATCTGAACACAGACTTTGAAAGTTTAAAGAATATCACCCGACAGTTGGATACTATGGTGAAAAGTATTAAAGACTTTCAAATAGCGACCGGAGTTATCAAATACATCACCGCGTTTGCTTTCCTTTTCCTGTATTTCAGTTGTTGGCGGTACATTGGGAATTATCTCCGTTCCAACGAGTTCGATAACGTGTATGTTACTGAAACAGTGAAAGGTATGTATGCCGAACTAAAACAAGAGATGGAAGATGACGACGAAATCCAAAAGGTCAAGCTTACGAAGAAACAGTTGAACGGATTGGCGGACATTACATCTTTGTCCTTATCCCAACCGGAATGTGCAGCCATCAAATCAGGAATGATTGTCCCGGTGATCTATGCAGTGATGACCGTCATTTTGTTTTGCTGTAATTTGACGTTGGAATGGCTGATCATTATAATGCAGTATTCTTCGAGAGCCGGTGGTTCTATCACTGGACAGGATGACTTTCAGCTGACACCGCAGGGTAAAGGATTAATGGCTGATGTTTTGTTTCCCAAGCTATTCGAAGGATTTCCTTCCAATGATACATACAACATCACTATTGCGATGGATAAATGTGCACCGATGTTGCATAAACTGGAAAGTCACGACTACATCGTCCCGATTGTGATTCTGTTTTCCGTGATGCTGTTGCTTGTTTTGGACGGGTATTGTCTTCGATTACGACAGCTCATGTTGACGTATCTTTACCCTGAGAGAAGCGAGGAAAGGAACGAATACCTGTGCAAAAAGCTGTACAAGAAGAAACCCAAGAAAATTAAGGATTTTTTCAAGTTTAAGAATAAGGCGGTCGAGAGATCCAAATTGGCAGGGTATGACACGGAGAATGGGTGGGTTTTCTCGTCGGTATTGGCGAAGAAGATATCGGACTTGATGAAGCACAATTGCGCGGGGTGTGGGAAAGATGTGCGCGGAAAGACGAGCTTGTTGCAGTGCGGCAATCAAGAGTGTCATGCGCTGTTCTGCAAAAAGTGCCTGATGATCCTGCAGGACCGGAATGATCAAATGCTCATCTGCGTCCTCTGTGAAGAAAAGATCGAGAAACCGCTGCCAGAGCCACTGAGTAAATTTAGCTGCTGTGTCTAGTGGAAGCTGCTTCAGCTGCTCTGCATATCGTTGTTTGATTTTCGTTGTGAATAAGCCATTTCGCATCTTCCTCATTCCGTATTACCCTCAAGGCATCCGCTGCTGGTTGTTCAGCCGTGCCGCAGGGTTACATATCGTACGATTTACATATCGTACTTGTGGATTGTGTTTTCTGTTATCGTTTTTCAATCTCTACGACTGTAACATATCTCTTGATCTGTGCATTCCCATCTGGTAGGGGAATTTCCAGGTGAAAACTATAAGTTTTGCGTAGTGTTTTACTGTCTACCTCATATTACGCCATTTTCATTTTTTTATCATAAATGTTGCGTGAATATGGCTTCTGTAAAACTATGTCAGGCCGTGTACCGGTTCGTCCAGTCACAACGTAACTGATCGATTGTTTTTGCATGCAAAGCAGCTAACAATGAGCGCCCGCTCTATATTAGCAAAACGAAAACGAGGATTTTTCCACCTCGGCCATTTCCTGCGCGGAGGTACAAGAACCGGAAGTGCTGCGCAACAGCACGGTAGCGAAGGTCCATATCGTCCTCTATATTCAATGGACTGCGCTTGTGTCTGCGTGTGCGACAGTAATAAGGTGATAAACAGAACTTCCGCTCAGTTGGTCTGTAATTGTGTGAAGGTCAGGTGGTACTTACGCATAATTGTGTGCGCTGCGTGGTGGACCTATAGTCCGTGGGAATCGCCTAGCCTACACGAACATACATGTAATATTAAAGCGTGGCAATAATTAATGAAACAGCTGAAGTATCTGGTCACGAGAAAAATTCAGAATTTGACAAACAAACACCCACTGACCAGCTTGACAGTTGACACATAGCTGGAATCGGAGTGCACGGAAGCGATTGTCTGGCGATCCCTTCTTTCTTCCTGCGGATGTCGCTATTATCACGATTTACGTGGTATGGAACAAAAGAATAAACATGATTCAAAGCTATTAACTACAGTATGTGAACTGAACGAAATGTGTGTTACACGAATAGCATGATTTCTTTGTGTCAGATGCCATCATTCTTTCGCGACTACAGACACACATACATATTTTACAGCATGCAAAATGTAAGCTCCAGTTTCCAGCGGCATCTTCCTGTGTATGACACGGAACAAAAACGAAAACGAGTTCCTCTCTTGGCTCCTTGCTTCGGTCTATCAGCGCAGCGATTGTACAGTACTTACCTATGATTACGATACATATATGTACTGTAGGAAATTCTCTTTGGACTTTGGCTGTTGATACATAACAGAAAAGTGTTCTGCTGTACATACAGTAGACAATTAATTAACACTCTTCCTCGGTGCGCTGCTGTGCCTTCTAATACTTGCTTGCCGAACGCAGCCTTCTTTTTACCTCGAATTTTTTAAATGATTGTTGTATGATTAGCCATAAACTGTTCTAAAGTAAAATCAACTTTCCTGAAGTAACACAAGATTATGCGGTTGGGGAAAAACCGCGCTTCTACACAGTCTTTATGTATTTGCTGATATCTTTGTTCGTACTTTTTTTGACCAAGCAGGATGTCCGAACTGATATTTTAAAGAATTAAATACACATACTACCAAAACTGTGTTACAAACGACGGTATAATACAGGTATTGACCATGTGAAACAATCGGCATTAGCGGCTGGTAAATTTGCTGCCTTGGCCATGGCCTGGATTACACATGAGACATTTGAAGATGACAGATAATTTTTAATCAGATCAAAATCCTATAGCAAACATACCAGTCAGCTGTTTAATGAGTTACTCATACTCAACACCCCTCGAGAATGAAATAATCCAGAGCACATGAAATTTTTGTGGATTCGCCGAAGAATTCACACACTATTCATCGCAGCACTGACTAACAAATTAAACGAAGAAAAGCCGAAAAAAAGGATTGGAATGGGATCGGCACTCGCTCTGTTAGCTTTGTGAAAAACCATTTCCAAAGAGAAGCGCTTGTCATGATTCCATAGAAGAAACTGTTTGAAACTCTATCGCCGATTATGATTCTGTTGCTTTCATATAGTTCAGATATGCCGCAGCGGTTCTAATGTTACTGATTTCTACCTGAAGTGTACACGATTATGACTCTGTTTCTTTCATGTCGTTCAGATATGCCACAGCATTTCCTAATGTGCCAATTTTCTACCTGAACTGCATGACGTAATACTGCTTGATGTCTATACTCCTTGACTTCTGACAAAAATGTTGAAACGAAGCGAGACCATCCTCGAGAAACTCACCCCCAAATCCGATCCTCAACAGCGCATCCACAAAAAGCCGGGATTGTTCGCTATTGCCTGGGCGGTCTGTTTCATCGTAACGCTGTGTGGGACATTTGCCTGGTTGTATTTCTACAGTAGTCCCTTATCGGCGGTGATCGTTACATCATCCCTGTCGGGGATTCTGATATGTCTGTCCATCTTCAGTCCGCGTTTTCGGATTACATGTATTCTGGTTGTGCCGCATCTGGGCATGCGACATGGACGCTCGGCATTGTTGGCGGTGGTGATGAGTACCCTGTTGGCTGGGCCAATTAACAACATGAGTCGGAATTCGAACAGTATCATCAACTCGACGGTGTGCGCTGGACATCTGCTGACCAATGAAACTGATAAGGTATGTAAGTTTATATGCATCATGTGGTGCTACATGCTGTGTGATCCTCAACTTCTCGTGTACAGTTAGTAACAATCGAAATAAAAATGGTAGCAACCATGATAAAGTTTTGTACATGTTTAACCATTTTGCGAAATATTAGGATAAAAATTTTGAGATCTGGCCAACATATTTACGAATGGTATGGAACCTGCAGTGTTTCGTGTGCTTTCTCGCAGTAATTAAACTTGATTGTTCGACTAAAAGCTCTTTATGGGATTTGCATTTCTACATAGATTGTAAGTGTTGCCAGCGCACTTGTCACTGTCAGTGCAAACACACGTAAAAGTATTTAAATCATGTTTAAAGGTACATACATACAGATACATAAGTAATCAGGTTTACACTTTACTGTGAGATTATATTATTATTGTTAAACTGATTTAATATGAATTACAGAACAAGTGCTTCCAGATGCACTTGGCATGACCTTGATTATGTAATCGGTATGAATTGTTGGAATACTTGGAAGTCGGAGTCATGCTGAAAATAGATTTATCACACATTGATATCGTGATTTTCAAAAATTTGACTGCGCTTTCTAGGATTTCGTTACCGTAGCAAAGTGCAGAAAACAACCAAAGAGAGCAGATACATACCTCGGCATTGTATGCTCGATGTGATCACCGCGATAATTTCCGCTTCTCTCAATACCGCATTCATTATACACATAAAATTATATGTACCTATTAAAATCCAGCAAAAATGTATGTAACAGATAAATTTTGTTTGAACAGGTCTTCCAGCGCGCCACTAAACCTTACGCCAACATTCTCCAAAAAGTTAACGAAACCGGTGGCCGATGGAACGTCGAAGCCAAGAAGTACCGTGAAGAACTACGAAGTATCAATGAACATATCGGCGCCATATCCAACAGCGTCCGCGGATTGCGGACTGTCCAGGATCTCTTAGCGTTGCACGGGATCATCAATCGGCTCCAGACAACCGGAAGCGCGGTGAAAAAAGCTATTGATCCATCGCTGTACTTTGGATCCAAACGGAACAGAGTAGATCAGGGAAAGCAAGCCATTGCGCAGCAGTTAGATGATGCTCTCTACAATCTCACGTTTATCCAGGAATATTCCCAAAGGAAGCTGCATAACATCCGGGAAGAAGTCTTCCAGGATGTTGGGATTAACAGTGTCAGGAAGAATTTGAATCATTTAAACACGGACTTTGAACGACTGAAGAATATCACTCGCCAGTTGAATATCATGGTGAAGGGCATTAAGGATTTTCAAACAGCAACAGGAGTTATTAAATACTTCACAGCGTTTGCGTTCCTCATCCTGTATTTTAGCTGTTGGAGATACATTGGGAACTACCTCCGATCTAACAATTTTGATAACGTTTATGTTACCAAAACAGTGAAAGGGATGTACGCCGAACTAAAACAAGAAATGGAAGACGAAGACGAAGTCCAAAAGGTGAAGCTAACGAAAAAACAGCTCTGCGGATTGGTGGACATCACGTCTTTGTCGTTATCCCTACTGGAACGTGCAGCCATCAAGTCTGGGATGATTATCCCGGCCATCTATGCACTGATCACTGTAATCATGTTCTGTTGTAATTTAACATTGGAATGGCTTATCAGTCTGATGCAGTATTCTTCGAGAGCCGGTGGTTCCATATCTGGACAGGATGACTTTCAACTGACACCTCGGGGTAGAGGATTAATGGCTGATGTCTTATTTCCTAAACTATTTGAAGGATTTCCTTCCAATGATAAGTACAACATCAGCATTGACATGGACAAATGTGCACCGGTGCTGCATCAACTGAAGAGTCATGATTACATCGTCCCGATTGTGATTTTGATGTCCGTCATGTTGTTGCTGATTTTGGATGGCTATTGTCTTCGTTTACGACAGCTGATGTTGACGTATCTTTATCCTCAAAGAAGCGAGGAAAGGAATGAATACCTATGCAAAAAGCTGTACAAAAAGAAACCCAAGAAAATAAAGGATTTTTTCAAGTTCCGGAATAAGGCGGTCGAGAGATCCAAATTGGCAGGGTATGATACGGAGAATGGGTGGGTTTTCTCGTCGGTATTGGCTAAGAAGATATCGGACCTGATGAAGCATAACTGTGCCGGGTGTGGGAAAGATGTGCGCGGAAAGACCAACTTGTTGCAGTGCGGTAATCAAGATTGTCATGCGCTGTTCTGTAAGAAGTGCGTGAAGATTCTGCAGGATGGGAATGATCAAATGCTTATTTGCGTCCTCTGCGAAGAAAAGATCGAGAAGCCATTACCAGCGCCGCCGAGCAAATTTGTCTGCTGTGTGTAGTGGGTCTTTTGCGTGACATTCATTTTTCCGTCACAGAGGAGCCATTTTGGAACTTGCGCATTTGAATTACCATCAAGACATTCGCTGCTGGTTTTACTGTTTACACCCGTGCCGTGCCATAAGGTTACGTAATGACTGCTAAGCATGTATTGTGCGGTTTTTTTTTGCTGTTGGACTTTTACCGGTCTCCTTGCACTGTACATTCCGATCTGCAATAGGAATCTCCAGGGAACACAAACAATTTGTTTTTAATTTCTACCTCAGATTGTGCCCTTTTTATTGTTTATCCTAAATTTTATATAAATATGTCTACTGTCAATGTTATGTAGTAGTATTTCAATAACGTTATGGTAAAATTTGCTGTTTTTGTCCATTAGATTGATTTCTGTTATATGAGCGTTAATAAAAAATATGCGGGAAGATGGAAACAAATGATAACCTAGAATTCCACACATTCAACTACCTGCCGAGGGGAAATGGCCCAGCTGTGCGCGTATACGTGTGTACAGCAACATTACTCAACTGCATGATAATGTCCTTTGCATTCACAATTGTCAGTACCTTTCAGTGGGTATGTCCTATGTTAAAGCGATAAAAGAAAGAATTTTTCTGAGTTTTTTCCTGTCGGAATTGAAGTGAATGAGAAGTTCACACTCGTTACTCTGTAACAAAATCTGGCGTTTTATGTGGGATGATGCTCCAGCGCCCTTCCACTAAGCTAGAAAATGTACGACAAGAATTCTGCAGCGCGATACGATGTGCAACTGGAAAACTTTGCAAAGTATTTCCGCATATATACGGGAAGACAATCTTCCTCCAAAATGCAGTCGCTATACGTTCTTCAAGTAATTATTGTGTGTTTGAACTCAGAATCAGTCAGGCGGTTTCCACAGATAAATCAGATATGATACAAAGTGGGTTCGTTAACGTTTCTGATAAATTTCATTCTTACAAGCTAGCTGAAACTTGCTGGGTCACATGGCGTCCGTATCGGTATCGGTTTAATACTATACATGATTGTTTAATAACAACAACAACCGCACCAGCCAAAACCGAAGACACATTATGTACAATGCACGATCGAATATATTACACAGATCTGGTTTATTTAAACTCAAAGAAGCAGAATTTTATATCATTGTAGACAGGAAAGAGCTAATGTAATCTGCGTAATACACGACAGTTTGCCATACTCAGTTCAATATATCCGCCATTTAACTTGCTGTACAGTAATTTGGATGCAAAAGCGCGGTGAAAGAATTATTCCCTCGCATTGACCTACCGCATCACCGTATACGAGTACGGATCCCAAACACGCCCTGCGACATAGAATATAATTCCGAGCACAATTACTAGCACAAAAATCCCGATCCAGCTGTAAGTCTGCGACCAGCTCCGAACCGGGCCATCTAAAATGATAAAGACAGATGGTTAACAACTTAATCGTGAAGCTTAAGCGAAATGCAATTACAATTCATCCATGTACCTAATGATGAATTGTATTGGCAAGTGTGGTTCTTTGTTTAAGACGACAGCTAGTAGCCGAAAGTGAGCCTAGAATAGTGTGTTTTTTTGCGCTATCTGTAAGTTTAAAAATAGC
>JAQGAU010001054.1:0-21804 GCA_034698045.1 Paramacrobiotus richtersi | reverse complement strand
AT
The DNA here is from genome assembly GCA_034698045.1 of Paramacrobiotus richtersi. NCBI lineage: Eukaryota > Metazoa > Tardigrada > Eutardigrada > Parachela > Macrobiotidae > Paramacrobiotus > Paramacrobiotus richtersi. Next base: position 21,802 of record JAQGAU010001054.1, on the reverse strand, counting down.
ATTGCGCAACAACCGGTCATTGCGTGCACGAACGGAAAAAGAAATAATATTGGCCTATCCTTTTCGAAAATTTTACTATAGTTTTTAACAGGTAAAAACCGTTTTCGAGTCTGATTCTCGCGGACCAGTGTTACCGCTAACAGAACACTTGGCTACATTGCTTTCAGCTTATGTTAAGTCTTACAACAAACCTGTGCGCGCGTAATCTTCCATGGGTCAGGCAAAATTACAACGTGGAATTAGTTATTGCTTCTGTGATTTTGTATTGCAAATTTACTGTTGTGGTCGACAGAGGTCCGTTGATATATTTGACCTGGTGGCGCGGCCCACTACCAGTACGACTACCAGTACCATAACCAGTACCATAACCATTACCACTACCATTACCAGTACCAGTACCAGTACCAGTACCAGTACCATTACCACTACCAGTACCACTACCAGTACCAGTACCATAACCATTACCAGTACCAGTACCACTACCACTACCAGTACCATAACCATTACCAGTACCAGTACCAGAACCAGTACCAGTACCACTGGTAGTACCATGAACTATCAGTACCCCTTTTAAATACTAGCATCTGTCGGTAGTCGGATTGTCATAATGAAATCTGTGGCATACTTTGTGCAGAACTTGAGAAGGAGTTCAGTGGCGCCCTTCGTGACCTTTGTCGTCACAGCGAAACCTTTCTCGTTGGAAGTGTTTCGCACATAATAGATCCATGAAACTTGCACTAAGGCCGTACCCTTTCCAGAGGCTTCCACGAAGACGTGGTTGTGGAATCTCTTTGGCTGCAATAGTATGACGGTCTTGTACTGTAGCACTAAAGACGAGCTCCGAACACCTCTTATATTACCTCGGATGTCTGCAGCACCAGTGCGTTTTCGTCCTTGATGCTGAAATCGTTCTTATGATCGTCCGCGGTAATGTGCACAGTAATATCACGGTCCTTGCTTTGCGCCAGTTGAGCGAATTCGGAAATAGCTTGCAGACCAACAACGGTATCCTAAACATTAAACAATGTACTTCAATCGGCTTGACACTAAATATTTCGCATAATGTCGAAACAAGGAATGATTTAATTGACAGTTATGCTGGTCCTGTAAAGGCTTAAATATTCCAACACTTATCGAACAACACACAAATAAAGCGTGAGGCTAATCATAACTTTAAACGTACTTCTATGCCCTTTATGATCATCTATATGAACGAAAGGATGCTTCAAACAACCAAAAACTTCCCAAGCCTTCTTGCAAAACTGGATGATCATTTTGCACGAACCTGCGATGTCTGGAAACCTCCTTGATCGTTACGCTTGGACAGCAACCAAGCCAGAATGGGGAATCCTCCCTCGATATCTTTCTTTCGAATGGCTGACAGCAGAGCGTAGGCGGTCATTTCCACATCCTTGGCCGGCAGTTTGTATTCCCAGTGATATTTGCCATAGGACTGCATCTCGATTTCTTGCTCCTTGGCCCAGTGTTTGGTACCATTAGCCACGACAGCCAGGGCTTCCAATCGACTGGAGGTGAACTCTAAACCATTGCTTCCAGCTAGCTGTAGGGCAAAGTTGACAATTGACAAGGCATAAGGATCGCTGGCAATGTCTTTGGATTGGGCTTCCAGGAAACGCGTGGCATTCAGAATGTTTGCAGAGTAGTTGCCCATCGACTGCGCTTCGATCAGCGTAATCAGGACGTAGGCGGTCAAAGCCGTACCTTTTCCGGCACCACCCTGCAACTGACGGTCAAACACCTTGCCAACCTCCGGGAAGGAGCCGTTCTCAGCCTGGTTGCGCACCAGCCAGGTCAGGGCGCCGGAGATGACGCTGGCATCAATGGTGATGTACTCTTTGGCTTGGAAGAAGGTGCGAGCGACAAAAGCAGTCAGGAAGGTTGAGCCGCTGACATCCGAATCTCCGAATGCGCTGTATGATTTATCGTAGTGCTTGAAGGTCAACTGACGCTGGTACCCTGGAACATTTTCACAATGAATATCGAGGCAGAACAATACCGCTCATTTCGTCAATGTAAAGAAAATTATTCGAGTACCACATGTTCGATGACTGCATGATCGTGTAGAAATAGCACAGTTACCAAAATAACTAACGTTAGTGTTTAAAAGCATTGAAACTGTGTAATAGCCAACTTCTCCAAAAACACGATTCTGTTGTAATCTCTTACCGCTTCGCAAGTTTCGCAGAAGTTTTTCGCGTGTAAGCTCATCTAGTCTGTCAGCGCTCTTGAGGTACTTCATAACAAAGACGTTCGGTGCGAACAAGGCCATATTCTGTTCGCCACACCCATATGGCAGTCTAATCAAGTTATCAATTCCATAAATGGTCGGTCCCAAAAGGTCACCTGCAATTAAAGTAAGAATAGATCACGGACAACACGTTAACTGTTCTTCCTACAGTCCTAAACGTACCAATAGCAGTGAAAACCAGTTTTTCTGATCCCTCAACGCGAGAAGCATTGGGAAGCGGAATCAAGACATCGGCAGAGAAGGAAGTCTCCTTCCTCAAATCGATAAACAGTGGCGCATTAAACTGCTGACGAACACCCTCGGGTTTGACTCTCAGCTTTCGGACCAGTGCGTCGCCGGCCATACCAGCAATAGCGGTTGCCTTGATGTCGATTTCACCAACAACCTCGGCTTTGACGGGGAAGGTAACAGATGCAGACCCTTGGGAATTCACTGCCACTTGCTTGGTGCGGGGATCAGCGGTGAATTTGTTGCCGTTGGCATCTTGTCCGCTGACTTCCAAAGTGACTTGGACGTTTTGATCCTGTCCCAGGTAGTTAAAGACGAGCACTTCTAACTGCACGGTTTCACCGCGGACAATGCTGAATGGAAGATTGAGGACGGCGAAGAAGGGGCGGAATACTTTCAGCTGCAACACGGAAGTGTGAATTAGAACAGTTCAGCATGCGAAACCGATTTTCGTTACAATCGGTGGCTCCTTGGTGATGCCGAGGCCGACTTCGTTGTTCATACTGAAAGCGGAGCACACCCAGCTGGTAATTGTGTCCGGAATATTGCGAGTGATTTCAATGGAGCCATTCTCACTGAAAGTTTCAACATCTCTGATTAACATTCTTCCTTCTCATTCTGTAAATTTTGCTGTTTTATCGATTATTTTGCAAAATATTATCGTTCATATGTGCATTTCAATGTCTTCACATTAACTGTTCCTATCACAGTTTCAAGGCAACTACTGTATACAGCGAGATGAACACAACATTAAACATACAATCATGATCTGCAAGCATACCTGCTGAAAGTTTCGTACAAGAACGTTTCACGGAAGTCTTGTCGCAGTCGCGGTTCAGTAGTCTTTGATCCTTCGGAACTAGTTCGTTTATTGCTGTGTGATGATGACGACTCCATCATTGGAGTAGATGCCATGGGAGCTGCCATCATAACAACCTCTTAAATACTGCAGCGGCTTCGCTTTCTTACTAGTACAGTGCGGCTCCAGTACAGTGAGTATAACGAAAATCCGACTATCCCTAATCAGTACCGCGAAAGTACTTATACCTGAAAACAGCGGCCATACCTACTGTCTTTATCCTACTATTATTACAAAGAATGAAAGCAAGAAGATTAATAAAAAGCCGGCAATAAAAAGGGCGTGAAGAATCTTTTGAATTAGGTTGTTCTACTCATGCTGTACTGTAAACATACATTTAAAAAATATCACGGTGATTTCTTAACCATTTACTGGCGGTTCTAAGATATAAGTTCGGGTAAAATTTGATATTTGAACAATTATTGTTCTGCGGAATCTGCATTTAGGGCTTTTTTAAATTCGGAAACTGTGTTAGAATGCCATTCTCAATGCCCATCTGGGTGAATTACTGTGCCAGATAATCTAAAAATCTTTTAAAAATAATAAGAGAACGGGAAGAAAACAAAATCACTGTCCTTACGAGTGAAATGGTTAGCGCGCAAATGTATTGTCACTGAGCACAAAGATTGCGTTGTGTGTTTTTCAGACTTCAGCATACACGACTTTCAGTTGACGATCGATAAAACGTTAGGTGCTGTATTTACCTGCTGCCATCATTAACATTGCGCCACCGGAGCCGCCTTTAGCGCCACTGATCCCTCCTCGGAACCGGCTTGTAGTGAAATCATCGTCGTCCACGTTCTTCGGATTGCCAGGAATGGCAGCATTGGTCAACACAAGCAATCCCGCTTGCTAAGACGCAAACAACCATGTACCGACTGCATATTGTCAATAACCACCAAAAAATACTGTTCTTACATCACATACTTACTTGAAGGAATCGGAAAACAGAGCTCCCATCAGGGAACTTAAACCGACTGGAACCGAAGGCATTCTCAAAGGACCATGAATCGCTATCAAGTTCACCGAACGAGCTGACAATCTAATGCAACAAGCGCAAATAATGCAACAATTTAACAGCATGAATGAACGGGTAAACCTTTTGCTTACATTCGATTCGGAAATATCGTTTCCTTTTCTAAGCAACAACAAGCTCTGATCCATTGCCAGCAATCCGACAAATGATTTGGGAGCGGTCTCGATCTTGATGATGGCGCGTTCGCCTGGCTCGGCATAGTCGGTGCGGTTTTCAGGTCTCACGGTGATGGAGACCTACACAAGGAAAAGGGTAAATAGCGAAGATGCTGTTCACTGAGTTGGAGAACTTACGTTGTTTTGAATAAGACCGGACACTTCAAAATCGATCACGTTAGCCACAACTTCCGTATCGGGTAACATGTAGTACACCAGTAGGCGGGAACGGGGTGTGTAGTTACGATCCAGTGGTAAAGAAAGTGTGGCTGTCAGGCTATCAGCAGCGATCTGTCCTTCTGTTACGATTTGGCCTTTGGAAACCACCTAGAAATTCAATCAGTCATTTGTTAACCAATCAAGCTGCACAAACCGGGGCCGTAAAACCACCTTTGTAGTTAATGAAATGTTTCGAGAAAAACAAAAAACTTCACAAGGGGCTATGCATGATCTATGGCAGCCAGTTAATTCATGTAATTAAAATTCTGTTTTGTCGAAATCATTATCGCCCCTGAAAGTACCTGTTACATACAATATAAATTATATAATACACTATGTCTGTATAGACAGGAATGGCGAGTGCGAATTAAGTATTGCCAAGAAAAGGAAAAACCAGGAATCAAGAATAAAGGACACTAGAGTACCTATGCACGATACAGTGCAAAGAACGAGAAAACACTTGCGGTCGGTTTGCAGGGTTACTGTGACATGCACTTTTGATAACCGCCCGAAATAATTAACGCTGTTGAATCTAGTTTACTTCACTTACGGTATAGTTGAGTTGAGGAAAAGGATTTGTCAGATTAATTGTGAAAGTCGCGGTATCGGTAACCGAGATATTCTTGAACTGGGGGTAGATCTGCATAAAGCTGTTACTGGGCGACTCGAAGCCACTAACGCTCTGCGTATCCGTGACTTTTCCCAGACGGGCACGGAAGTACAGATTGCGCGATTCTTTCGACGGAATAACCGTCACTTCCACACTACCACTGGCTGGCACCGTGAATTCTTTCAGCTCCTCGTCGAAGTAGCCGCTACCCCATGCGCTGGCACTCTGGCTGACTTTAACCACCAGCTTGCGCGTTGTGGGTGGGATGGGGCGTCCGTCGTGTTGGGTAGCGGCGATGGTGATGTTGTAAGGGAATCCGGGTTTGAAGGTGTTAACCGTCTTGATAATGTCCAGCTGTAATAAAGAACACAGAATTAAAGCTGTGCCAACGGCCAAGAACTAGAAGTAAAATAATGGGCACTTGCTTTATAGGCGAAGCGTTTCATGTTGATGCTTTTGGAGTTAGCGGTACGGGCCGTGTTGGTAGTGCCTTCGGTTACATTGGCGTTGATGCGGATAGATTTCCAGTCCGCGATAAAGTCCTCGGTGCCATTGGTAACGTCTGCCACGTACACCTTGATCTTGGCAAAGCCATTAAAATCCTGAGACAATCAGCAAAAATGTGTCACAGGACCATGCTTGGAAAGTTAAAAGTCATTGTTATGCGAGTTGATATGTAACACTTTGAACAAAAAATCCGTCACAATGACAAGCGAGAACATGTTATGGAAATCTGGAAATGAAAGGATTTTCTTTGCAATTATTGGCGGACTAAGATATCACACAGTCGATGAGACCTAATCGGTACGTACCGAAATGTTGAAACTTTTGGACGGGTTGGATGGACGACCGGTATCCGGATTCCATTTAGACGGCCCATCAACTTGAATGAATGCCTTTCCTTTGACCGGCTGTCCAAAAGTGTAGCTGCCAGATAGAACTATCATTAACTGCATATTCCATTGTCCATATGTTTACCGTTATCATTGTCATTAGTGTTAAATCAAAACGGGATGACCTAGTTTTCTGGGACGTAGACATCCGTTCAAAAGTTACCGCACAGTCGCTCTCACCTGGAATTCAGTGTAACTTCGAAGCTGTCTTGCAAGGATGTGATGTACTCTGGAGACTTCAACTGCACGTCGAATCTCGGCAGCACTACAAACGGGCCAGCATGTCAGGAATGTTGTAACTCGGAAATTGTTAAGTCTATACGCACCATATTCCTCGACAGAGAAACTCTTGCTGGTGGTCTTTTCAGTTTTTGACGTGATCTCGATGGACCTGACAACGTAAATATCCGTATTCATTAGTCGTAAACTTGTGCAGAGGTAGTACACAGGTACGACATCTGGATAAAATCAATGTAATAAAATTTATTTTTTCCATTTTATTTACTGGCTGAGTATATGTTTTGTTGCGTACTGTGAAGACTAACCATGAGCCAAGGGGAGCTTCCGACGCCAGCTGCAGCTCACCTCCAAAAAAGCCGGCTTGAGCTGTGCCTGTAAAAACCATCAAAACATTAATATTTTAAAACAGTGAACAAGCAAGGCTATTCGCACATCATCTCCTACCATTTGCACTGTTTACTTGAAGATTCTGATGAATCAGATTACGTTGGGGATCCTACAACAAACAACAGATTGCCAGTATTTTGTACAAGCCCTTCCTTTACCAGTCTCGAGGTTAGGGAAGCTCGGTTGCCCCAGACTGCCCGGATTGCAGCGATTCTTATCGGCGATCTGCGCATACATATATTCAAAACAGGACATCCCAGACGTTTGTTCACCCGACAGCTACACACGTATGTGGATCACGATAACTATGGTAGATAAGAATCGTAATTTTGAACTTGTAAAACCACGACCGGCAGTTAAAGGGCTTTTCAAAGTACTGTAGTAATTCGAACTTTATTTTTATAAACCACTTTTTATCTTTCATGCCGCGTCAGTAGCGTCGCTTCATACCTATGTACAGGATGTCAAGATAAGAATCATCATCTTATAACGAATGTTAAGTTACCACGGTGGAACCAGTTCTGAGGAACTTCCTTTTTAAGGCAGTATACTAAAAAATTCTTTTTTGGTGCGTTAATAGAACACATGCCTTGCTAGAATTTTATTTAGACTGGTTTTGAATTTGCTTTCATATCGTACCGAGTCAACTGCATCGGAAATACCAGTAAAGAAATCAAGGTGCGCCGTTTGCGGCATATCAACTTACATAAACTTTAACATCCAGGGGAACTCGAACCGGTTTGAGCGCGAGATCAACTGCCAAGACTCGGAACTTGACGGTGTCACCCAACTTATACAGTGGCTTATCGGTTTGGATAAAGATCAGATTATTCGTCCGTCTGACTGTTAGCGACGATTCCTCGGTGAAGTTATGTCCTTGTTGATCTTGACCCTTTGCCTGCAGGACATAGTTTCCAGTATCCAGGGCCTTCACCTGTTGAACAACCGTTACATCATGCGCTCCCGGGTGTAAGAATCGTAATAAATTCGACTGTATTATACTAATTGCTCATTAATTTTGTACATAACAGGATGTAGAAATTAAACACCAACAACCAGTGCCAAAATTAATATTCTTACGTCTATGTTAAATCGAACAGTAGTCTCGGGAGCAACCTGTCCCGATACTGTTGCAGTGATATTATCGCTGCTGCTGCTTTCTCTGTTGTATCTGCTCCAGAATTTTTGTTTGATGTTTAATGTGATATCCACCGGAGATGAACCCTTCTTAATGGTGACGGAAATAGGGTATTGAGAAAATGGCTTGATGATTTTTGGTGCCGTAATATAGTAGACCAGTCTAAAATTACATAAATACAGCTTCCATTACTGCATGTACTTTCATCTGTTCTTCTGTTACAGTGAACAAAAACACTGCAGTTTTTGTTACAACGTAGAGATACGTGTTGGGACTCGTTATCAGTTCAGTGATCAGTTCTTTTTGACTCTGTAGTTTTTTACGCGAATATTCTGAGAAATTTTAATTCAGTAGAGCAGAGACAAAATTAAAACAAAAAGAAAAGTCACATTTACTCCATTTTACCTTTACGTAGCTAACCGGCATTAACATTACAGATTGCATATTATAGTCTTACAGTCTTACTTATAGACTGCAGATTAAGCAGTGGTAGACAAGTTGTCTTATACAGAACGATAATTTTGGATGGAGTTAGGTCATGGTCAGTTCCAGTTTATAATAGTCATGAAAGATAAAAATTATAATATAATCAAATACTATTAGTCACTTACGATCTATCCACCGCATCGGGATCCTGAACAAAGTCGATTTGTGTAGCACTATCCTCACAGTTGGCAGACGCAAAGACTATCGTCCAAACGAGAAGCAATCCCAGCTTTTTGCCCTCCATATTGCAGGGAGTTTAGGGAGTTTATTTTCCACAACGGTGTTTTGCGGTTCAGCATGCACCACACCGATTCCCCCAAACAAAGACAAAATCAAGTGGTGACAATTGCTGATGGAAAGCAGCCAGTAAATGAGGCCGGCTGGAAGTATAAACACCGCACAACTGGAAATGCGCCTTATCAGCACTCAGCACATCCGTATCCGCTGCGGCACAAACACGAAGGGAAAATGTACAACTCGGGTATGAATTTTTTGCCTTTATTTGTTCCTGATATGTACAGCTCCGTGAATCATTGTCTCTGGTGTTTAGGCCCACCGGCAAAAAAATGCACTTCGAAAAACGTTGCCTGTTGATTTCCAACAGATGGGTTAGGCTAGCAAGCGGTAAACAAATGTACCTATAAGTTGGACCGGTTTCATCGAATTGTAAACAAGTGACGCCAGTTAGACATCGAAGCATTCGCCCGACATATATTATAACAAGGGAAATTGTGAGCTGACCGCTGGTCGATAGACAGTAGAAATTAGTTTTATAGTAAGTTTGTGGAAGCACAGATATCGCCTTCCGATCATGTGAATAGATCGGATAGTGATCGTTGTTAGTTATCACATCAACAGTCTGTTCGTTACTGCGGACACATGTACAGTCAACCAATAAAACAGATTACCAAGCCGGATATGCGGAAAAGGGCAGTGTTCTTCGGCAGTATATGTATAAGTAATTATTCTCTTTATTCGGATAAAGCCATCAAATCTAGAACATACTTGCGTATTGGAAAGCTACATTTCTGCCGCTTTAGACATGATAAAAACATCTAAAATCGTTATTCATACCCTTATAGAGCGTAAAAGAAGAGTCCTTAAAATAGCAGCCGCCTTAACAGCCAAACTGACACAATGTTTAGTGAATGCAGTCGCCATAAATCAAGTTTAATGAATACGTGTAATACATCTGTATGCATGGGTCTTCGATATTTTATGTTGCGAAACATTGTTCATATTACGGTTAAATGTAATGAAGTGAACTTTTCAAGTAACGTACGGATTCGTTTACGAATCTATATAAAAGAAGTTGAATATCTCACGACAATCGGCCGCGGTTCACCGCCGATGCAAAAAGGCAAGTTCTTATATATGTATTAGAAATGCATTTGTTGATGAGTCACCACATGGACCCTTCCGGTTTCTTGAGATTTAGTTTTGGCTGTCGAATGAGAAAAGCCTTGTTCAAAAACATTGAACTTTCAAAAACAGAAGCTTTATAAATAATTCTAGCTTAATTAATCAGCTTTATGAATTCGTTAATCCGATTCTTGGATTATGGATTTGTTAAGTCTATATATACCAGTTAGAAGTCTTTATACAAATATGTTTTTAGTTTTGTGTGATTTTCCGGGTGTTACGAAAATGGTCCACTGTAGACTTTACATATCTCTATACGCATTTACACATTAATTTACACATTCGAATGGAGCTGAAAATTTCTGACACAGGACGGTTGGCGGCATACTTGGACACCCTAGTATAAAAACTTCCGACAAGTCAGCATTATTTCGGAATCGTAATAATATGTTGTACTACAGGCTAAAAAAATACTGGCTTTCCGTTTTCGTTTTTCTTCCAATTAAATGTATTTTAATTGTTGTTAATGTTGGAAGGAGACGCCCACTAGCTGCCCCCTTCCTTGTTCGTGTTGCTCTTTGCCCCTCTTCTCGTGTTCGCTATGCACGGACATTTTGTATATATATAGCTCACTTCTCGATGGTCTGAATGTTATCCAATTCAGTTGCATTTGTGCGATTTCCTCGATCGATTTAGCTGATCAGAGCAGGCCTGCCCGCTTCTTAACGCTAGAAAGGGCTACCTATCTCTCTGCTTGAGATCCGTGTTTTCGTCCTACTTTCGTGGTAAAATGTCGAGCCGTGCGCAAAGCAACGGTACCCAACCGTTAGCTGGGGCGCAAACCGGTAGGAAGCGGCGACAATCTCCCGTTTCTGCACCGCCACCACCACCCAAACGTGGACGTCCTCCGAAATCTGGTCCCCAGAATGCTCAGCCTCCACAACCAATACGGGGACGGCCAAAATCCTCCGTGAACATCCCGGACCACTCTACAGTTGCTGCTGGCGCCCGTGGTGCGGCCGCCAAAGCAAAGAAAGCTGCCACCACTGCAGTTAACCCTGCCACCACAAGTGAGGAATCGCTGACAGCCAAGATAGATCGTCTAATTGACATCCAGAGCCAGATGGTAGGTTTTCAACTTGCCCAGTTACAGCAGAAGTCACCAGCTTTGGCAGTAAGCACATTCCCGACGAAAAGATCCCTCTCACCGTCATCCAACGTGGTCACAAGCCACTTAGGTAAGCAACCAGAAGTAATTCATGTCGAAGAATCCCCAGAGCGACGCTGCGTGTTTGACCGACTCGGCGAGCGCCGACCAAACCCAGCCGATCCATACAGGGACCTCCCTGCCGTTTCATCGAAAATCAGAGAGCAGCTGTTGGATCACTCACAATTCGTGGACTTCTGCGACTTACTTCCACATAACCGCGTCCCAGCCAAGCGGATTGTAGCTGGCACGAAAATGGCGCATGACACCACCACCGGGGAGACAGGATTCGTTCCAGCCACCAAGAAAGAGCAAATTACATCGTTTGCCACCTGGACGCGCGCGTTCTCGATTTTCATGGCTTACCGTACCTTCAGCCACCCAGAGTTTGTCGGACCAATGCTGAAATATTTGGACCAGATGGGGTTGCTGGCGGATCCAAATCGCAATTATCCGCTTGAAAGTGTTCTGGAATACGACATTCAGTTCCGCAGCTTCGCCGCCAATAGTCCGCAAAACAGTGAAATTTGGTGCCACCGCCACCAGGATGCATTTTACGAATGCATCGAAAGCCCAAAGAACTGCAGTGCCTCCACCAGCGACAATTTCCACACTCGCCATGCTAAGGCAGTGTGCCAGAAATGTAAGCAGTCAGGACACATTGCCCGGGATTGCCGTGTTCAGCTTTTTCGGAAAGCTCCCGCCGCGGACGGGGAAATCTGCCGAAACTTTAACAGAGGAAGCTGTACTGAAGAACCATGCCGTTTCGGTCGTAAGCACGAATGCTACGTTTGCCAGTCAACTACCCACGGCGAACATGAACACGACCGCCGCGGTGGCGGTCAGCAGCGACACGCATGACAACCGCCCGCAGGGGATTGATCACTCTGAGCACCAGTTGCAGGAGCTGACACCAATCCCTGAGCGCATCACACCATTGAAAGCCGATTTGTTCGCAGTGTTCCTTGCTCGCCATCCAGATCGCCAGTTTGTTAATCATCTTGTTCGCATGTTGAAATTTGGAGCAGATATTGGTTTCTACGGGCATCATCATAATCGCTATACTCCTAATTCCGTAAGTGCAGTCGAGCATGCAGACGTTCTCTCGAAATCCATTGCCAAAGAGATTACAGCGGGCCACACGGTTGGCCCATTTAATCATCCTCCTTTACCACATTTCGTCGTTAACGCACTCGGCGTTGTTCCGAAGAAACCTGCTGGGTACCGCACCATCATGGATTTGTCACGACCTCGCGGCGACAGCATCAATGATTTTATCGACAAGGACGATCCTCCACTTCAGTTCTGCTCTGTTGATGATGCCATACGTATGTTATTACAGCTGCCACCAGGTGCCACCATGGCAAAACTCGATATCAAAAGTGCCTTCAGACTTATTCCCGTTTTACCTGAGCAATACCATCTCCTGGGTTTTCAGCACGGCAGAAAATATTATTATGATGTTGTCCTTCCTTTTGGATGTCGATCTGCCCCGAGTCTGTTCTGTCGCTGCTCAGATGCGATAATGTGGATTTTCATGGATGCAACAGGCCACATCTATGCGCTGCACTACATCGACGATTTCCTGATTATAGCCATAACTACGGGTGAGTGCGCGAAACTTATAGTAGCTTTTCAAGAACTCTGTGCAGCTTTAGGGGTTCCATTAGCCCCGGAAAAGCTTGAAGGACCATCTTGTAAGCTCGTGTTTCTGGGTATTGAGATCGACTCGGTCGCGCAGACGCTTTCGGTGCCACCACCAAAGTTAGCGGAACTGGTGGCACTGTTAGTGTCTTTGGAACACCGCCATACTTGTACAGTCCGAGAGCTGCAGAGTTTGGTCGGTTCGCTGCAGTTCGCTACTAAATGCATTCCGGCAGGGAGACTGTTCCTGCGCCGAATACTACACCAGCTAGTCGGCTGCCACCAACTGCCACCACATGCTAAACTGTATCTGAATTCCGATTTCCACCTGGATCTCGAGTGGTGGCGCGAGTTCCTTCCACACTGGGACGGCACTGCGAAGTTTATTGAATCCGACTGGTCTTCCCCAAGTGTGACGAATATCTGCACTGATGCTTCCGGGACAACTGGAATGGGTGGCTACTTCTCCACACGCTGGTTTTGGTCTCGATGGCCTCAGTGGATCATCGACAGAAAACCAGCCATCGAATATCTGGAAATGCTCGCAGTGTACGCAGCGTTAGAACTCTGGGGAGATCGTTTCGTCCGAAAAAGAATTCTTTTTTATTGTGACAACTTGGGTGTCGTGCAAGCATGGGACAAACTTGGCTCCACAAACAGAGCCGTACTGGACCTGATGCGTCGCATTGCCACAATATGCGCTAATCTCAATTTCGTCATCAATATTAAGCACATAAGCGGTTGTGGAAACGATATTGCTGACGCTTTATCACGCTTTCAGACCGTACGTTTCCGATCATTGGCACCAGAGGCAAATCCGGAACCGGATGCATTACCAGATTTCTGGACCAGTCTGCAACGCAGTTACGACAAGTCGATCCCCTTGGTTGCACAGTCCAGTTCCTGCAGCAAAACCACATCGCTGAAACGACAAGAAAGACATACAACGCAGCTCTAAGGAATTTTGTCCACTTCTGCACCGTGGAAAAAGTTCATCCGTTTCCAGCCAGCGAAGATACGATACTCCGGTACGTTGCCAAATTGTATACAGAAAAAGTCACCACTGCCACCATACATGTCTACCTTGCCGGGATCTCCAATGCCCATGCCGAATCCGACTTTACGTTCCCCGGATGGACACCTGCTGTCAACCGTGTCCTATCAGGTTTGAAACGTGTCGCTCCTACATCAGCCGATAGTCGCTTACCTATTACGCTGGAGTTAATGCGCCGAATAAAAGACCATATTGGTGGCTCCAGATTGTCGCATTACGATAAGCGCCTTTTTTGGTGCGCCTTTACCTTGTGTTTTACCGCTATGCTACGGATTGGCGAAATTGCCACCAGTTCATGCCACCACTTCGACCGTAACAGAACTCTCCTGCTGTCCAATGTCACCATCGGACACGACTCCATCACCATTTTCCTGCAGACATCCAAGACCGACCAGTTCGGAAAGGGGTACCAGTTTACCCTGCGTCCGACAGGCCGGTCGGTCTGTGCTGTCAACGCGATGCTGCAGTACATCCAACTCAGGCGTGCAGTTGGTCTCCAACATTCCCCGCTGTTTACGTTCCAGAACGGCCAATACCTCACCCGGATGAACTTTGGCAACCGCCTGAAGCAGTCCCTACACGGTGTTCCACAGCTGCAGCGCTACAGCCCACACAGTTTCCGGATTGGTGCTGCCACCACTGCTGCCAAGAACGGACACGATGATGCCACCATTCAGCGCTATGGCCGTTGGAAAACCCAGTGTTTCACCACGTATGTCCGATCCACACTACCAATTAATTCCTTCAACCCCTACAATTGACCACTTCCTCCTTTTTGGGCCCTCCTTCTGTTTGGGGATGGGTGTGTGCGAGAAAACAAGCGCGCAGGGGCCGCAAGCATCCGCCTCGTACTGCTGGTCAGATCTAGCCCCCACGGGCGCAAGATCGGAACCTGCCACCACCGGTCAAATCTAGCCACCACTGGCGCAAGATTGTGACGGCTGTGCGTTCACAGCGCTGCGTTTCCTCTCCGCACACCTGGCCTTCCATTTGCCCAAAAAGTCGACGTACGTTTACATTAACAGTTATTTTAACATTTTAGCGTCTAAGGCTTATAATATAATGTATAATTATATATACACTGTAAATTTGACAGTAAGCGGCAGTAAGCCTCATATACAGATTCTGTCGGCATCATTTCAAGTTTACGTTGAGTAGTCAGACGTATAAGTGAATGTCAGGTTCGGATTGACTAGTTACACGGAATATTTGTATGTAATATGACCAATTTGTTTTTTCGTAACAGTGGAATGCCGCCCACGCGAAACCGTTGGTCACATAATGATTTTGGGAGCGGAAGGTCGTTTATCCCTTCCCCATCAACACTTACTACCTGAGCCTGTGTTACCGCAGACACCTGGCGAGATCTGTGATGTAAGACCACCGACCGCTGTTTGCGCTGTTTTCTTAGTTTACCAGCACGCTTGTTCAGAACTTCAATCTGGATACTGTTATAATCGACATATATTTAAGCGTTTAAAGAATTCTGGGGAAAATTTGCCCAGAAATGGCTACAATGATCTGGTTGTCGGCGTACCCGTTGATGTTGCCCGTTATATGCATAAAAAGGTCATTCTGTGCCGAGTAGTTAATGTTGCGTATTTGTCATTGTGTTAGTGATGTTCTTCCGCTTTTCCTAACATGATGTTGTCGTCCTTAATTGGCTCAACTGTTCGGGCGCGTCCTGTTACGATCCGGTTTCTCTTCTTCCTTGTGTTTCTAATGGCCATGGTGTTCCTTACAATGCATTCCTTTCCACCATGGTATTCCTGTTATTTATTCCTATTCCTGCCAACGGCGTAATAATTAAGCCGCATCGGAACTTGATAAAAAATTGTTTAATGGGTACCGGCGTACCGCTTTTCTGTAAATCAGTCAGCTGACATTCTGCTGGCCGCAGCCACGGCGATTATCATTTAAACGTTTCTGCTGATGTGTTGATCGGTGGAAAACTGTATATGATATTGTATTTATTAGATGGGCTCATGAGCACTACTTTTCAGCAAGTGGCTCTTGTTCCGCACAAGTACCAGTGACGATGCTTTGTCCTGGTCGTGCACCACGAACGTGCAAGTGCAGTTAAGATCTGATAAATGAAAATTAACACTTGACATTTTCCAGCCCCGCAGGATCATGTCCAAATCACCGACCGTTAATGCTGTTCACGTACTCCAAATGTGAAAATGCCCTAGAGCACAATCAACAACAAACAGTAATTGTTGTCAAACACAGCGTGACTACGCGGCTTTCCGTTCGAATCTTGTTTAACACCTTGATTCACAATTTTTATTATTTATTCATTTCGACTGCTATTCAGTTATGCTGGAATAAAAACGATTGTCAAGAGAATCCGACCGGTTATAAACCAGATACTGTAACTCCCGGTATGGCCTCGGAAGAGGAGAAAGACGTTATCCCTCTGATATGTCAGGAGATGCCCAATTTGAACACTTCGAGTTACTGGCGCAACACGGCATCCGACAACGGCACGTACTCCCAAGAGCAGTTGGATCGCTCGTTCGTGTTCTATGTCGTTTCTTATCTTATCCTTTTAAGTCTCTGCACCGTCGGAAACGTCGTCAATTTAATCATTTTTGTTCAACAAAAAAACAAATCATCGGCTAACTGTTATATGATCTCTACAGCTGTCGCTGATATTGGAGTACTGTAAGTTTCCACCGCTGCAAATATAATGTTTTGCGAATATGTAGAATTTACATTGTTAGTATCATACGTGCATGTATCAATTTACGTAATAAAGCAGGACAACCCAACCAAATCTTTCAACTTCCAACGTTCATGTGAATTCATTTTATCACAAGATTACTGGGAGTGAATATTAATTAATTGTGTCGGTCTTCGGTTCAGATTTGGCGATACGTCAAGCATGTAAATATAATTGCATCAGCTTGTGTGTCCAGCATACGCAAAGCAGTAAACGTGAGTTCTGATTGCCGTACTTATAATAATTTTTTACTGCATCTGCAGAAACCTGCTAACTCATATTTCAGATATGCGCAAAGCGCAGCAATACTGTACGCGATCGCTGAAATGGCACGCAGAGTAGTGTATTCGGTAACATGCGCGTCGAATATTCCTACTCTGCCTATACGCACTCATTACACTGCCAGTCCCGCTGGGGTGATGTATGCGGTAGGGCAAATTTTCGTGCCATTTCATCGATCGCGTACAGTACCCAAAGCTAGCGCATTTAAATACTAAAAGTACATAAAAAGTTCAAACACAAAAAAAAAAATCGTTATCAGATACCGTACAACGTGCAGGCAGAGTACCCAAAACAGATGCTGCATTACCCTTAATGGTTGCTTATTGCAGATGGTTTTTCTTTCCATTGTTTATCTGGGAAATGAGCAGCGCCCTGGGACTGTCATATGCAACTCCAGAGCATTATTCGATCACAACCAGTATAATGGGTCTCGTAGTCTGGGCGGGAGAAACCTGCGCGAACCTCTCTGATTGGTAGGGAATACACGAAATTAGTCACAATGTATTTATGGTAACTGTGGCGGCTTGTCAGTGATGATGGTTTTGCCTTATGTCAGCCAAAGTACCTGTAAGAGCCCTGTTCCAGGATCCTTGTGATCTTCTCGTTGGAACGCTTTCTGGTTATGATTCGACCTTTCACTTTCAAGCAACTCCAAAGACGAGTTATAGCCACAACTACTGTCTGCATTCTAGCCGTCTTGTCCGGACTCCGGAGCGTGTGCACTACATTACTTTGCAGCCAACATGATGTGCTGGAAGTATGACCTTTGGAATCAACCGGGAAACACTCCGGATTGGTTGGTTAACTGGAAGGTCGTTCAGGAGATGGCAGAGGTAAAAAAATGTACGGCTTACACAAAATCCGCAACCTCATATGCTTTTTGTAGGGCGTTGTCAGTTTTATAACGCTGATCCTGATTTTCATCTTGAACATTTTCTTGGTAATTTTCCTAAAGCGCCGCGATAATTCCGAGATTGGAAAGATGCGTACAGCGCAAACTGCCGAGTCGTCGGAATCAAGGCCGAAGAAGCGATCTATCAACCTGATATTGATCGGAAGTGCTGTTTTGTTCTTTATTTCCAAATTTCCCAGTATTGTGTACCGAGTTCTAACATGGGAAAGCAATTTCCACCGTATATCATTTGATGGATCGGCAAAATCCGTGTTCGGGAATATTGCGGACGTTTTCTTCTATGCTTATTATTGTTTTAATTTTTTTGTTTATTTCATTACTAATGCGCAGTATCGAAGCACTTTCTTGAGCATGCTTCGTACAATCAGGGCATGAGTTTTCTGTGGAACTGAGCGCAGCAGCGAACTGTAAAATTTATCATTGATATCGGTAACTACTAACGCCTCGCCGTAACAGTCTGGCTACTGTCGTTCCAGCAAATTTGCGAGATTAAAAAATGTCGAGAATTGGCTTCTACAGTAAACGGACATTGTCTCCTGCGCAAGCAGGAAAATTTAAAACAACGAGCGATAGAATTGTATTATGGAAGTATCATGGCACTGATGGCAGTGATGCAATCGGATGAACCGAGAACAACCAAAGTTTTCCAGTCCATTAGCGTAGTTTCGGGCACACCTTGAACGATGCTGCAACCAGCTTTAAACCCGTACTTTGAAAGAGCTTTCATCGAGGCACGTGCAGTGGATATGGCATTCATTCACAAAAGCGAAATTCTACAGCCAGTCAGAAATGGAGAAAGGCTGGTGATTGGACGCTTCTGATTGGCTCAGATCAACCCAGGCCGCTGACTCATCGGTATGGAAAATTTTTTCGCTTTTCGTTGTTCAAAATGTAGGAGCAGTGCGTTACTTTCACTTTGGCGATCTGTTACCATTCCGTTACTTTTATCGTTGCACAGTTTCTCGCCGTTTATCGTTGGATCGTTTTTTGTTTTTTTTTGTCTTACTGGTTTGCCTGTTGTTCGTTTTTGGTTTCCTGTTGCTCGGCATGTCCTCTATTATGGACGCCAACGAGTTTTCCATGGAGAACCACTCAGAAATTTTCTCAGGGAATGGCGACCCATACACGGTCCTCACCTACCGTGAGTACGTCACGGGGTTCTCGATCATCCGCCCGAACCAGGAATGCGGGATGAATGGCCGTCAGATGTCTCCAGATCGCGGTCCCCAGCGTGCCCGGCATCGTCTGTACCGTACGGCCATGTGTCCCACGCAGGACTGCCGCAATCGTCAGTGTAATTTCGCCCACAGTTCCAGCGAGCTGCGCGCCATGCCTCAGCGCGAGAAGAACCCAAAGTTCAAGACGCAGACGTGCCGTTCGGTGCTGCAGGATCAGGTGTGCACCTATGGGGAGAAGTGCCATTTCTGGCATCCGTGGGATGATGAAGGGATGGGGAAGGAGGCTGGTTTGGAGTATGGAGGGAGTCGGAAGGAGGGTCCGCGACTGCGGGATAAGGATGCTTTTGCCAAAGCCCGTAAGGAGCGTCTGGATGCTCTGGTTAGCGTTAACAAGGTAAGATCGGAAGAAAGCTTTCTTGTCAAGCGTACAACTTCGCTTTGTTAACTTTCGAGTGTTTCGTGGGTTCCTTCTTTGGAAAGCGGACTAAATTTAGATATTGCTTCAACAATAACGGTATTAGTCAGCGATTTATGTTTTGTAATGTTCGTGTTTGTGTCTGCTTCACATCGGAAATTGTTTGGCTTCAGAGTTCAGACGCGCGATGCGTCAAAACACCTAAAAAACCATGCGAGAAGTCAGTATAATGTCGTTATTTTGCAGGATGCATTCTGGGCCAACTGCGCACTGATTGCCGGAATGCTGGATCAACTGGAGACGCAGTTTGGTGATTCGTCCATGTGGAAGGATGCATCGTACGACACTGCATCGACGGATCCCGGACGCTCCCGCAGTTCCACTTGCGACTCGGGCTACACCTCATTCTCAGCATACTCAGGTGGTCAGCAGTGCGACTACAGTTTCCTGGCCGATTTTACTCAGGGCTTCCCTTTCTGTGATTGACTGAGTGGCAGCTTTAACATTCCGTCAAGTTGTTTGCCAGTTGTTGATAGTTCCTCATTTAGTATGGTTATCCACTTGTTGAATTTTCTTATGTTTAAATGAGTCCGTGTATTTTTTAGTTATGCAGCTATTTTAATCAGTTTATAGGTTTTGTAGCAGTTTTCTCCGTTTTGTCCGCTTGATGTTAGATTATTTACAGTTTGAACTACCTAGGCTGAAAAGATTATTAAGTTGTAGAATCTCCGGAGATATGTAACAGCGAGATGTGTGTCCGAATATCTGACAAGAATAAAAATCATCATGACGCGCTTCAAGCATCTGGACGGCATTCGAGTGAAGTTTTTTAACGAACCGGACACATCTGAAATGGCGGACCTTTAGGTTCGCAAGGGTAGCTTGGATTACAGTAGAACCATGAGGATTCTTGCCGGTGACGGAGTTAGAAAGTGACGGCGTTAGAAAAGTGTAGTGTGTACATCCACCGCAGTACCGTAGCAAGTATAGATAGCTACGCAAAGATCACAAGAAAAAAAGCGGGGTTTCGTTCTCAAGAGTCGATCGAGTTATTCTATGATTACAGTAAGACGAATGCCCGTTATCGGCTATAACCACGTATACTCAATAAAAAATGCTAATTATATAATGTCGGTGACAGGAATTTTCGGTTTCGCTTTTTCGTTCATACGGTATGTACAAGAATATTTATGCAGCTTATGCGTGCCCTAGGTATCAGGAAATATCATAGATTTATTGCACCGCAATAATCGCAATGGCATGCATTGTTTCTCATGCTACAGGTTTTTTTTACTGGTTATAAGGCAGTTGTCTTTTTTTATTTAAAGTAATTCGCATATTCTATCAGCCTTATCCGTTTAATTCACTTGTCAGTGCATATGATTTTTATTTTGGTTCTGTTCATGAGATTATTGTCTTCCTTATAACAACTAACAAATAGATGCACATATGAAGAAGTGAGTCAGTATACCATAAACCCTTTTGTCAGACAAAGCACACAAAAAATTGTCAATTCCGGCTGAACACCTGGAAATTTCCAAAGAAATTAAATAGGAAAAAATTAGAAAAGTGAACCAGTACTTCTACTACCTAGTCATGATTTCCAGTTTTCACTATCTGTGACGTCGTGGTAATTGCGCGTTCTATTTGTCGCTTTAAAACAAAATTTGGTGTGATCGGTAATCTGTCGGTCTGTTATCAGCTATGCTAATGCTGCTATCGGCTTTCAATCGCACGTATTGTTATAAGAAAATATATGTGTACATAGCGATAGCAGTTGCGTTATTGAATGAGCTAGAACTCGCTAAGAACAATCAGGCGGTAGTTTTCTAAACGAATTTGATAAGCCGGCTACGGAGTATCGATGAAACAGTTGGAAGAAGGTTGATGCGGCAGCGGGAACCATGCCGATGTTATTTTCTGGATACTGAAGTCGTCTTGCAGTTGACTGCGATTTGCAAATCTGCGATCAAATCCGTCTGGGTCTCTTCCATTCGTAAACGCAAATGATACGTTTCCTATACCTTTTAGGCCTTTTCGGTAAGTGCTGTAGATTAGGGAAAAATATCGTAGTGGGTCACTTCTTCGCTGATCATCGTGAAAATAAATAAATATTCTGTAAATAAGTATGTCGGTATTTTGAAATACAAATTAAAGTTACAGATTCGATAAAAAAAATCCGAATGATTATACGATAAAATATATAATAATTACCGTGATCCAGATCTAGCCAAAAACATTCTTGCAATCTTGTTTACGAGTTTATCAGTTTTTAGGGTGATGACAGCCCTAATTTTACTGTGATTTTCAAGGGCTGGAACTGTATATGCATATTGATGTATATATAAGAGCGGAAAAGCCTTGTGCATAAACTAGAATTATCCCAACCCTCCGTCTAAAAACGTACAAGAAAAGGTGTTGCATTTTGTCGACCGAAGCGGAGCGAAGGTCTTCTATATTCAACTCAAATGGGTTTCAATGTCTGTCCGTCCTTGTGTCTGT
>JAQGAU010001053.1:0-21805 GCA_034698045.1 Paramacrobiotus richtersi | reverse complement strand
CTCTTAACAAGAGGCGTCAAAAGCGGTGAGAACGATCATCAAAAGCAGTGAGATTGATCATCAATGCAGCCAAGACTATAAAAGTCTTGTCTTTGAGAGACAACGTAACACAGCCGGGTTTCACGTTCAAGGGATCGCCACTTCTCGTCATCGAGGTTGGTGAATGCGGTCAGCTCCAGACTGCTCGCAGTGAACAACCAACTGCACAGATCCTGCGCGATTGGTCGCTTTACGGCATAGAATGTCCGACGGCGCGACCAGAGCCCAGCAAATAATTCCAACAAACGCGATGTAACCGATAAAGAAAAGCATAATTTATGGTCAGCTGCACACCAGGCTAAATAACTCTGCATGAAAACTGCAGACCTGATTTATTGTTTTGAATTTGAAATAATGTACTCTGTCGTGCCACTGGTGACCTTTGCGCATCAAGTTTTAGAAAAAGCCCTACTGGAGATCCAAATGTTGATTGAATACGGTCTTTTCGAATTCAGCACTTTTGGACTGATGTCGTAATTTTGCGTAGAAAGTTGTAATTATTGCAGGAATAATAAGTATAACGTTGTAGTGCACGGGAATACAAATGACCGCAGTCTGCAGAGTACGTGCCACATCCCGGAAATTGGCTCCGCATACCGCTATACTGGCCTTCAACTGATTTGAACATGAGCTATAACTGATTTCACTTTTGAACAATATGAGAAGTCATTGGTTCTAAGTCTAAATGCCCAAAGCCAGGTTAGGTACTTCACAAAAACTGCACATTGGTTATAATTTATTACGGTATGCTTATGTTCTGTATGTCGGTAAAGAACCCAAAAACCTTATAAAAACATTGTTATAATTATAAAGAAACTGGTAGGAAGTTTTTCATGACGACGGGAGAAAGTCGCTCAATCTGTTTTTTGTTTCCGCGTTTGAGTTTAGAAAGCATGCGCGGTAACGTGTGTCTGATTTGGCCAGTGTCCCTTCTCGTACGCACACAAAAGTGTATGTACAAATTGTTTTAATGCGAATGGGCCTGCGGATCCACCAAAACGACACCATGAACAGCCGCTTTGTGTACCATCACCGCAAACCCACCGCGAATCGATATCGGTAATTATGCGACAGGTCACGGCACGTTTATTAGCACTGATGAGCAATGTGTGTGATTTTCCCGCTAATGGGAGCTGAAATAAACAACAGCTGAAGTGAGCACTTCTTGTTTCCCAAGAACCATGAAATCTGCAGAGAGTTGACAATTTACTTTAATGTAAAGCGGTGGATACAGGAATTAAGTACCAGATCGAAAACGGTTAGACTGATGACATCTAAACGTGCGTACCACCTTTAATACATGTGTATATAGAGTATGCGATTGTTTTCCTAATTACTAGTGAGCGGCTTCAACTCCGGCTGTACCAATTCTATTGCACGCAGTTGCAATTACTGTACTGTCAACAATTTCTTGTAGTCAGGTCACTCCATGATAATAATGGTCACGTCCTTTGCCGGATACTCCATAGTTGCTGAAGAAAGGCACCAGACAGCTCCTGAATGAAATTGCTTACTTCCACGAAAACCGCTGTGTACACCTGCAAAATCAAAGCTGATAGTATTTTGATGTTTTCAACGGATGGAAAGACTTGCATCATCGAAGTCGCTGCACTAGATGAAATGAAGGGTCTTGCGGAAGGCACCATTCAAACAAACCAAGTCTCATCGAGATGAGCATCAGTGGTGTGCCAGTGCCACGGAAAGGTGAGCTCGTAAACCGCTACAAATGATGCTTCTCTTCAACGTGACTTGTACGGGAGTTTTTCCCGAAATTCTTAATATCTTACTGTCAGCGGCACATTTCTGCAACTTCTAGAAAAAAACCTGACTGCCAAAAAATGATTTCTGTACCTCGCCGTGATATGAGTTGTACTGGTCGTTCTGGTGGTCCCGAATCAGACTTCAAACAAAAATCTAGCGCGCAAAAAAAGAACTTATGCGTAACTGCCATCCCAACATTTTGGTTGACACTTCTATAACAAGCGCTAATCGCAACCCGGGTGCTTGCGCTGTTGCAACCGCTCTGACGCCAGTATTAAACTATGTTTTCGTCACCGTACGGACCGTACAGTGCGGTACGTGCCGTCGAGGAGAGCAGCGTGCTGCGTATACACTGTTTGTAACTTGTTGCATGCCATTGCATGCCATTGCAATTTGCCAATGCCTTGCTGGCACTTTCACTTCCTTGTTTTGGTTTCTGTCTTTCTGATCAGCTTTCCGCTTTGATTAGTAATTCCGTCTTTTATCTATTTAGCAGCAGGAAATACAGTCAGTTTTGCGAGGTTCTGTCAGTATGACAGTGAGTAAGAGTTTATGATACTGAAGCGGAGGTCTCCTGGCGACGTTGTAGAAGGAGGAAACTGTTGTCCGAGTGTTTTTGGGGATCTTCAGCTGCTCCCATCGTGGTATCGGGAAAGGAGATTGTGCTGTACTTCTTGGCATCGGTGAGAACTGTCAATCGGGTACAAGTCGATCGAAATCGGAGCCTGCACAGATCTGGTAAGTGCACAATCAGGAGATACTTCGACACTCCCAGAAGGTTTTATCAGTTTAAATTTGTTGGTTCCGTTTTCTTCATTGTTTGTAGCAGTAAATTAACGTCGGACGAAAAGTCTTTTAAAAATTATCATTGAAAAGCTTGTAGTCGAAAGGCACTCTTGGTGTGATCGTTTTCTGCAGCGTTTTTGTATTTTGTTTGCGTAATTTGCTCGGAAGGTTTTCTCACTTTTCTGCAATCCATCTGTTGGTGGTTTGTCGTTGCAGCTATTTGCTGCTGTTGATTTGCGTAGCTGATTACATAATTGCTGACTTGTATGGGTTTGTTTTGTTGCCAGCTGTCGGTGGAAATTTCGACGAGCCAGAGAATGATCCGGTTGATGTATTCGGATTACCGGCCGGCTGGGGGCTACCGTCGGAGCGTCCACAGCTGGAACGCGGCCGATGTGCTGCGCGAAGACGGCATGCTCCATCATGGAACGGTGGTTGGCGCGGCGCCCGAGGGCCTCCTGGTGGACTTTGGCTGCGCGGGCCAGCGGCGCCAGCTGGTGAAGTACGGTATGGCGTTCCGCTGCTTGAACGAGAGGACGCGGAGCTCAACGCGCGGATGGACACCGGGGAGCGGCATGGAGGTGCTGTTGCGCCAGGAACCCGCGGGTCCCTGGGTCTGGCGCCTGGGGACGCTGGTCACTCAGGACATCCCGGAGCCACCGGGTTGGGGGTGGCTGGTGTTGGTGGACGTGCAGGTGGGCGGTGTCGGGCGGCGTCTGGTGATCGCTGGAGAACAGGTCCGTCCACCGCTGTCCTCAGCCCAACTGTGCTCTCGGATGCTGCGGCAGGAGGATTTCGTGATCACCACGCTCTCTCCGCTGCCGGCTATCATCGCCGACCTGCTGCCCAAACATTCGCCGCGCTGGAAATACTTCTTCCAGCGTGTGTCCGATCATCTTTCACCCATATCGATCTGCAGCAACGAGCTCGTATACTTGCAGCCGTTTTCTAGCCAGCATCTGTCTCAGTCATTCCTGGTGAGTTACGCCCCTAGGGTAGGCTAGATCGTACTGGGACGGGCATCGCGGCGTTGACGGGAAATGAATCTATAAATATATGAAGTGATGCTTTTATCCGTCACATCTGTGTTTATTTATCTCTCTGTATTTATCTCTTTGTACAGCTGCATGCTTTTTCTTTTGCAGAACTGGATAATTAAAAGTGCCCCAGAATGGATGGATGCAGTCAGCAAGATGGGGGCGGTGTGGGGGGAGAGGGGCTGGCAGTGCTCTGCGTCGTTGGCTTGTGCTTCGCTGGAGGTAGGCGTCAAATCAGCACATTGTTACGTCATTTCGCTTCATCTGCCACTTAGCGGCTAGGAATAATGTCACCCGATGTCAGTATTTGATATGTTGATGTGAATCGTAGGATGAGGATAGTGCGGAGTGGACCTTACAGAATCTGGCCCATCTCGTCGTGGAGGAAATGTTGACTGATTTGGACACCATGCAGCGGGCGAGTCTGCGACGAGTCTGCCGCCTGTTTGACGAGCTCATCTGCGAAACGCTGTCCACTGACATCTGGCTGACATACCGCGAGTGCGCCCTGAATGACGACGCTGGGGGTTGCAGCGGGTGCAGCGAGCAGCTCCTGCATTACCCGCTGGCCGCGCCCCTCTTCCATTCCGTCACTTCCCGTACCCGCAGCATTATCCTGACTGGCGCTAGAGAATCAGAAACCCAACGAGATGAGGATTGGGGATGCGTCCTGACGCAGGTGCCGCTGATGGTGGGCATTTGCCAGCAACTGGGGCAGTGTACCGCTGATCAGGGCATGTTGTTGGTGGCTGATCAGTGCGAGGTGCAGGGCGCGGAGCAGTTCTTCTGGGCGAATGCCAGCGCCCTGGCGGCTTCCCTGGCCGGCGGCTGGTGGAAGAAGATGCTGTTGAAGCGGTGCACGCTCACCCCCAGTCTGCCGGGGCTGGAGTTCAGCGGTGCGGTGCGCGTCGCCTCGCTGGCGGAGGATCTCGGCGCGCTGGTTGAGCGGCAGTTGCCAGTCGTGGATGTACAGCGGACGAAGGAGTGGGTGGTGCAGGTGCTGCAGGGCCAGCTGCCCGGTCGCGACGAGCTTAAACTGGTAACTCATCCGACAGCGCTGCAGCAGTTTCAGTTTCAGTCCGCATACATTGAGTGTAACCCTTGTTGTCTGCAGGCACTGCGTGAGTTCGCTAGTCTGGATCCGCGAGCGGGTAACGTCTATGCCGGCTACAAATGGACAAAATCGAATCTGTCCTCCATGGATTTCGCTCGGCTCTCCCCACTCGCCCAGTATGCCGTCAGCCGTAATGTTCCGCTATTGAATCTCTTCGAAGAACTCCCCTTCGGATTTTAACGTAATGCCCCAAATTTAATGTACAGCTTGCCGGTGCATTATGCGCTCCTCTTTGACCAAAGTCTTTTTCTTTTGGCACACTTTCTCTCGTTTGTGATAAGGCATTTTGGCACGATAGTTTATAATGAGATAGTTCTAGTATTGTCTGCTTTTATTCCATGATCCGTTGGATACTTTTGACAAATGTCCGTCGACATGTGTGTCGTGCTCATTGATCGGTTTATAAACTTGCTCATGGCTCAGAAGAACATTAGTTTTTACACTTCTCCATTGTAATAATATTGCCTTCGTAGTATTGATAAATAACAGCAGCGCGTATGCACTCTGCCCGAAATGGAAGGACATGTTCAAAAACCAGTCGAGTGCAGTCAGTCATCAGTCTATGTAATGGTTACACGTAAAAGTTGTAACATTTCTTCGTTTCCATCGAAAATTTCCACAGCTGCTTAGAGAATCCCTATAAACTAGCCAGCTTTTGAATCTTTCGTCCATACATAAAAATAAATAACAAAATATAGTCAAATTAACAGAATTGTGGACGTAATGGCAAATCTCGAAGGATATAGAGTTGAAACAATGTGCTGATATATTTTTGACTTCTACAGTCTTCTTACGCCCTGATGCCACTCGGGCAACAATAAAATATAGAACTGGATTAACAATGTAGTCAGCAGCTTCCAGCAGATGGCCGGTCTCCACGAAACGGAAATCTGGACGTCCTCCGATGGCGGGCCCGAATGCGATATTCGTATGTACCGGTGTGTAGAATACGATGATACTGACCGACATGGCAGTTAGCACGTTCAGATCTCGCTGTGAACTGGCATTCACCGCGAGTTTCTTCAGTCGCTGCTTGCATTTCGACTCCCCCGACACGGCACTTTGAGTAACAAAAGTTCAGCAATTCAGAAATCTGCTCATGTTGTTTTAAATTCAATGGTACGGCACTCAGAATAGTCGTTCAGGCTTGACGATCGCTGTGAAACTACCAATGTTCAAATCAAAACGATGCTACAATCTATTGTGCAAAACGTACAACCGGCAGTAAGCGTGCTACTGGCTCGTTCGTTTCGGTAGCGGCCGGTTGTGGAACAGCACTGTTTGCACTCGGTAAGGTCTTGTTAGTGTCGGTGGATGCCAGTCGATGATCCTTGGTGACCTCGACCTTTCGTCGCATCACGGCATAGCCTTTCCAGAAAACGAACGGATACAGACAAACAACAAACGCGTGGGGAAAGAAGTGCATAAATACACCTGTCATCAAGAAAAGCAGGTTCATCTAGGAGAAAGCATACACAAAGAAGTCTGAATTCGGATGGGATTGCGGACCTACCAGTTAGGAAACCAGGAAGAATATGTTATGCTATGTTATGAGTGCTGTGGGCAATTGTTCCTGGTCCTGGATGATTAAACCCGTTCCATTATGATGGGGGTTTTCTTGCACGCGGTTTTTCATGTAAGCGGAACGGGTAACCCGGATAAAGATTCAAAATCACAGTCAAAGTATACGAGAATCATTAACAGGGACCAGGGCCAGAATCTAGGCAATTTGGAAAGTCCGACAGGCGACAGCGAAGGAAAACGGGTCTGGTACTGTGAGGTTCTTCCTTTTTATTGTTGTGAAGAAAGAAATACAATCAGCCGCAGCTTTCTTTTCCCATGATTCTGTACCTCGTGCTGGTACATGGCCAAGGTCGGATGTGCTAAGGGATGTGAATCAGAGTTCGATCGTGTCGCGGATCGTCGATATTCCTCTAAGGAGCAGTACGGTAGTACATATGTAAAAACCATCGTCGATGGTTCACTGTGTAATCGGATCCTTAATTTGTACAATCATACTTGCTAATATTTTTACAGACAGAATGTCGTGAAGATATTAAGGAAACCCCGAATACAAACGAATGTGTTCACAGCATTTTGCTGCATATCTCTCACTACGGCCCTCGGTACGTGCAAACACAGCGGTAACAATAAAAAATGAACGATATCATGTGATTGCACGATATAATAAGGTCGTCAATCAGGATACTATGGTTATTTTTTCCTGTGTCGGCGCTGACGGCACTTGTTTATCGAGTCGCACTTTTCAGGCTAATAATGAGTCGTACTCCCCTTTCTTGTGATCTATAATTTCTGTAATGAGTATTCCCGAATTGATATAGATACTTATGTGCAGAAAACAGTCTAATCGTAACACAATCAATCTAATGAATACACTAAGAAGCCTACAAATCTATGATTTTCACCTTGCTGTCTTCACTGTGTTTTATTAACCAAACCCCGTTTGTCGACAAACCATGCAGCTGCCAAAGAATCGATCCAAAGCGAGACTTTTGGTACGCGGATTTAAACCTTTTTCAGGGACTTCTCAACAGCACGCGAATCGTTTCCCCATTCATTATGTGGTGGCCCTGGTCTTTTGACCACCAAAATCGATATCGTCTACTGTTTCATCGATTCAGACTGCGCACCAAAATATGCCCCCCAAACATACTGAAGGTCAAGCGCCAGCCGTGTAGAGAGATTTAAAAGAGATTTAAACGTTGCCAGCCGTATTAACCAGCGTGATTGTTGACGATGCATAAGAAACTAAATACAGCTTAAAATGAATTAAAGTAGGTAAGTATCACAATGATTCTACTCTTGAAGACTGACCACACACTGACCAGCATGGCAGTTAGCACGCCAAAATGTCGTTGTGAACTGGCAGGTTTTTTCGGCCGCTGTTTTCCTTTCGGCTCCTCCGGTACGGCACTTGAGTAACAGAAGACCACCAATGTTAAAAAAATTTTTGAGTTGTTCTACATTCAATAGCAGTGCGTTCGAAATAGTCGTTTAGGTTTGCCAGTTATAGTGAATTTAATGTGAAATTTGCCAATAACGTTCAAATCAAAACAGCCTTACACGTTTCTAGTGTGATTGCAAAACGTGCCGCGAAAAGTTACCGTGCTTCTGGCTCGTTGGTTTCGGTAGCGGCCGGTTGAGGATCAGCACTGTTGGCGCTCGGTAAGGTCTTCTTCGTGTCAGTGGATGCCAGTCGATGATCCTTGGTGACCTCGACCTTTCGTCGCATCACGGCATGGACTTTCCAGAAAACGAACGGATACAGACAGACAACGAACGCTTGAGGAAAGAAGTGGGTAAACACACCCGTCATCAGGAAAAGCAGGTTCATCTCGGAGAAAGCATACATACAGAATTTAGAATGAGATTGCAGGTCCACCAAAACGAAGCCAGGAAGCGCCCAAGCCGCTATATACGCATTTTTGTGAGCAATGCAGAATGCTATCCGTTTATAGCTTTTGGGTGGACCGTGGACCACGGCCACAAGTTCTGCAAAAAACCCGAGTTCCCTTCATAGACAACAAGGTCTGCCAGATGTGGTTCCCGAAATCTACCGATGCCCGCATTACTCCGGGTTTAATCTGCACTATTGATTATATTAACGGCGGGCGGGGCGCTTGCGCGGTAGGTTTGTTAACTGTTCGAGTATGCCACAACAATATGCAATCGAAGTGCTGCAAGATAACGGAATTAACATCCAAAATGTCTAGGGAAAGTTGTATTTAAAAAATAAATGAATTCGTAATTGTTGGGGTCTCATAAACGCAAGGGTTGTTGTTTTTACTTAAAGTCTGTTCGTTTTGTTTGTTGAAATAATGGCAGCGTCACATGAGCCTGTAATATGTTGATTTACGCTTTTAGTAAGTAATAACATTGCATGAAATGATAACAAATTCAGAGCAAACTGAAAATCTACAAAAGAGCAACTTCACAACGGTCAGATCGAAAGCGGAATGATCGGTGTTTTTCGATCCGGCATTCTCGAGTGACTGCTCAAAGCGCATTTAACATAACCAGCAAAACATGAATAATAAGAATCCGTTGCTGGATAATGCGGTGTATATGCCAGTGTCCCAGCAAATCGTAAATGAGCAGACGCACAGTCGCCGATTCACGCTTCTGGCTGGGAGCGGCTGATTATGTTCGCTGAAACCATGTACTTGACACTTTTTCTTGGCGAAAACAGTTGAGCATCGGTGTCACAGTCATACGCTTATTTCAGGACACCGGTTGGGGAAATTCCGATCCTCGCAGCTCAGTGTCGATTTGCAATTTCATTGTCACTGTACTGTTCTCCATTATGGACATTAGATGGTAATTTTATGCTATATAACATGAAATATGGCTTTCCCTAAGCCAAGTGTATCACATTAGAGAGACACGTTCGAGCTGTTTGTTTCGTGAACTGGTGAGTAGACCGTCTTGATATTTACTAGATATGCAGTAAAAGGCGGTCATAATTCTTCGCTGCAGTAACGACGACGTAAAAGACTGTTCTACCATTATAAAGTTCAGCCGCTACTTTTCTGAGTTTTTTTAAAAACAGCCATGGCTCGTCTGTTCGTCGCGTAAGTGACGTTCTTGTTAATTTTAGCCGTATAATTTCAAGTAGATTTTAAGGTTCGCTGGGAATTTCGCGTATTATGCAGACAGTGTTCAATTTTGATCAATAAGCCCGAACGCTCTTGATTGCAGTTTCCTGGCACTCTTTCTGGTTGGGCTAATCTGCGCGGATTCCGAACCTTGTCATCAGGAACCGGATTCTGGTGGTATGGGCATTAGTCCGCAGCCTGCGACTGCCAATGTTCAAAAAGCTGTCAACGCGGTAAATATTCAAATATAACAATAAGTTGTAGTGCAGATAATAATTTCTCAGTTTTCCGTACAAACTTAATGTCTCGTTACTTATGCTGACTCGAAGGGAAATTCGAAGGTGATTGTTTATTTTGCGATGCTGTAGCTAGCCAGCGAGATCCGAACTGCCGCCAAACTTCCTAGTGACGCACTGCTGACCGCAAAACTGTATCTTTCCGCAAGAAGTGAAGTCGTGGCGACTAATTGTCTGCATCTCGTGGAGATTGAGACAACAGTTGGGCGCAGTAAAAAAGTGTTCAAAGCCAAGATTACCGCAGATTTACATGGTAAGATGTTCACCCTGGTTGGAGTGTTGTGAAAATGCCTTCCTTGGAGACCCATTCAAAGAGTTTCTGGATCGTCATACAGGATGAGTTTGCATCGATATCCGAGTCTCGGCCATGTACAATTTCCCTAGAGTGTATGACTGCTGCGCTTTAATCCACTATTTACGTCTTGTAGCATTTGCTTGCGCTCTTGTATCACGGATGGACTACAATAAAATGTACAACAAATGCAAAATAACCGATGAAAGTAAACCATAATGTATATGGTAAGCTGAATATCAAGCTGACTATGTCTGTACGAAAACTCTAAGCCTGATTTTTGGTGTAGAATATGAAATACCGTGGTGTGCAGCCGAGTTGACACCGTTCGCGTAAATGTTTTGCTCTGCCAACCTTATTCGGTTTTTTCCGACTACTGGTAGATAAACCGCAACCATTAAGGTCTATTACAATTCCATTCAAAAGCGGATCGAGTAACTGTCATCCAGAATTTTTCGGAATTTTTCTCTCCGATGACAATGAAGAAAGGGTACTGACCAGATCGTACTCTGTCCTGCCACTGGTGACCTCTGAGTAGTGTGCATCAGCTTTTTGGGAAAAAAGCCTCATGCAAACCCAAATGTTGACTCTGCGCTTGCACTGTATACAGGAGCATTTCTGACAGTGAAAGCGAAGAAAGGCGTGCACCTTGATCGTGATCGGAACTGTTGGGTCGGCAGCCGCTCAGGTTGCATTGACGCTTCAGTCAGCGGTTCTTCGATAAGAGGTCTTGGATCCGGCAGAACAAAAATGCTCTTGTTATCCTGAGTGTCAGTGTTAGAAGTCTGCCACGTAATGTGTTTCGAATCATGTAGTTTTAGCCATAATTTTGAGAAGTTGAGAAGTGGGACAGAAACGAATTAAACCAATAAAAGTTTATAAGAGTTTAGTGTGGTACGAGTATTCGCAAGAAATGCTCGGAAAGCACGAAGAAGCAGCTGTTGTTGCGCGCGGAAACTGCCACTGCCCATGTGAAGAACTTGAGCTTTCAGCCTGTGCAGAACAAAAAATTTATACAATACGGAAAGTGCATGCTTTCGCAGGTGTGCACACTCCACTGTGTTTTACGAAAAGACAGACAAAAAAATGAACTTGGGGTGCACGACTTCATTCGACATTTTCAATGTCAAATGAAAATGTCACAGATGACACTTTCAAACCACTGACTTAGTAGTTAGTTTGCATCCATTTGTTGACACGTTTGGTTGGGTTTCCGCCTAAGTAATGAGTTCTGGCTATTGCGATCATTTCGTTTTTGCAGGTTGCAACTCTTACCGTTGTACGAACGACATTGTCTATAGCATCCGTGTATCTTACATCAGGATTGCAAATACAGGATCCTTACGTCAGCGAAATTTGGCTGTTCCGTATTCTGAATCGTGCAAGGCACTGTTGCCTACGACGTGTTGTTAGTCGCGGAGAAACAGCAATTCTTTCGCCAAAGCCCTTAGAATCTGAATAGTCTAACAACTTAACGTACTCGTACTATTATTTTTTGTACAGACTCCTTGTGCCATAATGCACTACGGGAAGATATTTCTGTCCGAGCAGAGCGATGGACTTCGAGTCCTTTCGACCGTGCTTATATGGGAATTCCGCGTGACCTTTCACGCTGTAATGTTGAAATTTTTGATACTTCTGTCGCTCCGTTTATCGTGTGGTTTCTCAGATGCCATTGAGTACCACTCAGACCATGGTAAGCTGAAGGCAGATGATGGTTTTACAGTTTACAGCATATGTACAGCTGGGTCAGTGCAGTGCTTCCAGTCACCTACAATAACGACTTTTACTAGCTAGCAAAATTGCCTCCTATCTTTACTCCTTCTGCATGCATGAAGCACCTTTACGGAAATGCGCTGTTTTGCAGTTTGCGGAGTAAGGCCGTTCGTGAATCAAGAACCACAACGCCTCAGACACGAGCGTACGAAAAGATTGATCGGGGGTGAAGGAGCCGGAGTCGGCGAATTTCCGTGGCAGGCGGCTCTTGGGATATTCAGTGCTTCAGGAAATTTCGACACCTTTTGTGGCGGGGCGCTTGTGCATGCGCACTGGATTTTGACCGCCGCACACTGTATAAGAGTAAGTCTGACTGAATTTAACATGCCGTTTCGTTGTCTGTTAAACACTTTTTCAGTAAATTATTATAATACTTTCGGTTTACTGTAAATTTCCTATAACACCGAAATAAGGATAATACTGAAGTCGATGGAAACTTTCCACTCATTTATAATAATTATACGTCAAAACATATGTACTGTACGTTGTTCTTCCCTTTTTCCCGGCTAGAACGGAATCACGACAGAATAAAATGATCTGTGCTGCCAGTGCCTTAGAAGTTTATTGTTGGGACATTCAGTCTCCTTAAGTTAAGTACAGTATTGCGTTCCAGATGTTTGATCAGGATGTTACAATGCAAAACAAAAAAATGATCGTCCGCCTGGGGATGACCGATAGATACAACTCTACCACATACTTGGACGCTCAGCCATCTGAACGGATTGTTCATGAAGCATTTGACCTTTCGCGGAGGGGACAAGATGATATCGCATTGTTGAAGTTAGCCGAACCGGTACCATTATCACCGTACATCTTTCCTGTTTGCATCGCCCCGTACATGAATTATAATGGCAGTATTGGTAAGCGCTTATATGGTAATCAATTTGTAAACATCAATTTGTAATTGTTAGGTTTTTGTCAAACAGGTACACTTGCGGGATGGGGTTCTCTGTATCAAGGTATGTACATTATCGTAACTTAACAAACAGAACCAACAGGTGTAAGTTAATGGCTTTACCATAAGATAGGACGGAACCTGCTGGTTTAAAACATTAGAATCACACGTTTTTAGTCCGTGTCGTTGACGATAAAATCTAAGTAATAAAACTACTCTTACCAAATACATTCCTACTACAGACTGTTAAGTCAAAGCTAACAAGCGAACTGTTTTTGCAAAAAAAAAGAATACGCTTAGACTTAGGCAATGCGTCTATGAAAGTTGAAATGTACATATTGACAATTTTGTTGGTAATACTGCAGCTGTGTATAACTTTCAGGTGGACCCAGACCACAGGTTCTGCAAAAAATCCGAGTTCCCTTCATGGACAACAACATCTGCCAGCTGTGGTTCCCGAAATCTACCGATGCACGTATTACTGCGGATTTAATTTGCTCTGTCAATTATATGGATTGGGACGGCGGGCGGGGCGCTTGCGTGGTAGGTTTGTTAACTGTTCGAGAACAGAGATTCGTAGACAACAGGATCACGTACAAACTATATACACTGGCGAATTATATACGGAAAATTCTTAACGGAGGGTGTAGATAATCTGGAGACTCTACTGTGTACCACAGCCTATGCAAATCATTCTGGGTAACTATTGTCAACGAAACTGTTTTCAACAACATTGGCCCCAACTCGTTAGAGTTCAACTCAGTGTCCTCCAACAGCAAACTGGGTCTAATGGACTTAATTCGGTTACAGGGAGACTCCGGTAGTCCAGTCGTACAGGAAATGGATGGCCGATGGAATGTAGTGGGAATTGTTTCTAGCATTCATCTAACAAGCTGTATGGGCCCTTACTTTAGCGGTCTGACGACTTATGCTTTTGTGCCACACTTTGCCGACTGGATCAAACAGAAAACACATGGAGAGGTCTACTTGCCCGATTTTAGTCCGTAAGATGACGGAATGAACATCCAAAACCTGGATGGAACGTCGTCTTTCAAAAATAGATGATTTCGTATCTGTTTGTGTTTTATAAAAGTGGTTCTTGGAATCTTGTTGTTAAACATTTGTTCGTTTTGTTTGTTGAAGTTACGGCAGAGTTATGTGATCATGTAATATTTTGATTGTTCGCAGTTGTGCGTTGGGAGCGCGAGTTCAGAAATTGATTAGTGGTGGACGATTTTTCGGCATGTGCCGTGTGCGTAGTACCTCGATGTTTGTGCAGTGAATATGAAAGTCAATAGTAAGAAATGTGTAGTGTGATAGATTTCTTATCCAACATTAACCGCTGTTGTCCACATCGACCTCAGCGTTATCATACGTGAAGCTGCTGGTTGTTTAACAGCACTGAGATACGTCTTGAAAACTTTTGAACCTTAAAGGATTACCAAGAATAATTGTACGGAAACCGTGACCCTTTTTTGTACTGCGAGATAAGCATCTGGCTACTAACCAGGGATGCTAGCCACAGCCTAAAGTAGAAGCAGAGTGTAATGTTTCTGGCTACGGAACGCTTATCTGAGTGATTTTGGCCACAAAAACACAAAGAAATTTGAAAACTCCATACGGGATCAGTGTGCATGTATACTGTAAATCGGTAATGCTATGGCATCTATGGTAATTAATCCTGGGACGTATTGACGAAGTACATCGCGCAGTTTCCTGCAGCTGACTAGGGGAGCTGCGCAATGGCGGTGTAAAGGTAAAAGACCACAGTACTACTCGGTAGCAGTCACACTAGATAAAAACTTTCACGATAATAAATACCACAAATAATGCAGATTTGATTTCTGTTGTATTTATTCGGGAGCAAGTTGTATACAGTAGTAACTATAAGGGAATTACACACAAAACAGATTACATGTGTTACGTGCAATATGTCCCGGAAATAAGCTACGCGTACGCGTTAATTGATTTTGACATTTTAACAATCTGCGATTAGAAGTCATTGGTTTTAAATGCCTAAAGCCAAGAAAGCAAGTTATATTACTTGAGAAAACTGCTTGCGATCGACATTACTTGCCTGTAGGCAGGATTTCTGCAGTGGCACCACCAGGTTTTACCCACAAAGAGAACTGTTGTCAAAAATCATTCTTATGGTGTGAAATAATTTGGTATAACCTGCATTTCGCTTCAGCAAATTTGACTCGGATGACGCATTATATAGGCATTAATTATGGTATTCATCTGGTTAAAAGCTTTGTCTTTCTCTATATAAATGGTAAAAACTTAGAATCAGAGATTAAAATGTTTCAGTATTTTCCGTGGCATGGGCACTGCTAACGGCAAACATACCTAGCATGGGGTACGAAACGAAGCACCCTAGAACACTTGTTGTCCTAGCTAGCACTGAAAACTATGTTGGATGTGTGTTTGGCTTACTCATTGCGTTCGGGATAGGAATATTTGCTGGACATCAGGAATGCCGTGAGTAGCCGATATTCAGTTGATTCTGCTTGTATGTAGTACTCGTACAAATTTTAATCGTCTCATGACATGTATACGTATTATTGCAGTTTGTGACGCGTACGACGAAGTACTATTGGCATTGCTAGAAATAATTTGCTAATTACTTCCCGCAACGGGTACCAAGCTGATCTGATGGCGGATTATTGTAGCGTGCGACGGTTACTTATATCAGTGCGTTACCAGAAAGAATTAGTTCGTATTTCATAATTCATATATGCGGTTGGTAGTATAATAGTCGGTTATCACGAGTAGTAGCTTCTTATAAGTATATTAAAGCTTCACAAGCTGTGCAAAAAAGTCATAAAAAGACAATATTTATACACAATAGGTATACCATTAATGTTCGCCGATGCTGATTATTAAATGAGCTAATGCGTTAGTGCAGTTGGATCAATGTATAAACCCGTAGGCCAATACACATTTTATATTTCTTTACGGTGGTAATCATAAATGCAAGCAGCTAAGCAATCAGAAGTAACCATCCAGTTTTTTATGACCATCGATCAGTCTGTGTTCACTTAATATCACCAGATACATACGGTACTTCTACATCGAGTATATTTTCTTACGTTTCCGATTGCAAGTTTGGTATCTCCTTGTAGAAGTTTTTGATCCGGGCGAAATACGGGACAAAGTATTTCCGTGGCGGAGATGGATTCTAATAGTCTTCGAGATCATTGACATCATCTGCATGATTGTCGCGGGAAGGATCGGCCGGTCCGCAATCACATTCAAGCGTGGTCAGTGCCAGCAGCGTTTTCTCCGGACGTTTTTTATCCTGAATGTCCTCGGATTACTGATCTCCGTTGCTGACGTCATCTTCACAATATGCGTATTGTTCAAAACACAAACGGGTATGACGGGGAATATCTGGATTATTGATTCAAAAAGTGACTTTTTTGTGCCGGCTACGATCATGTTCTTCCTGTTCATTGCCATGAAGATGGGAATACAAGCAGCGGCCACTTTCTTCGCGCGTGATTGTATATTTCATACCTGGTCTAGGTCGGATGTGCCATTGGATAGCAATCAGAGTTCTTCGATTAAATCCTGCCGAGGAGTTGGTATTCCACTAAGGAGCAGTGCAAAAACATCAACGACTTGCCAACCACTGATATAGACCGCAACATTAGTTCAAAACACTCGTCGAAGTGAGCTGCAGTAATTGCGAATTGGATCTCCTAATCAGCTGTGCATATGTTCGTTTCTGTACGATCAACGCATTGTGTTGTTAAATGCCCTGGCGTAACTGAAATACCTTGTGTAAATTGTTTCATAATCATCTGCGGATGGCCACGTGAAATAACCTTTCGTAGTTGTTACGCTGTTACATTCTTCCAGCAGTGTCGCTTTTCTGTGAGAAAGGGGTTCTGGTTTGTTCGTTGCTACCGCATAATATGCTTTGCAAGGGAACAAACGATGAGTTTTGCATGATTTGTATGTTTCGCGTTTCGTATACTTTATTGTAATTACTGAGTCTATTCATTGCCTTTAGCAGTGACTGCCACTGATGGTAATGGCGTTAAAACACAAAAAAAACAAACAATCGCCAATTACTAGTATCATGAGCCATTATCGTCGATGGTTCACTGTGAAATTAGTGTTACTTAACTCACTTACATTTCTGACATTTTTTACACATATAGACAGTCCTGCTGTCATTACCGCGGAACAGCTGAAGAGAAACCAATAAATTGATTAATGGATATGCATACCTCAGTGCGCACGTGGAAATCTCATCGCAATAATATCGGGTAAATGTGAAATAGCTAGCGGGCACGAATATAGAACTCGTTATGTGTGGATTCTCTACCACACTTTTTTTATTGATTATATTAATTACTGTAATGGATAAGGCCTAAATCGATGAATATGTTCAAAACCAGTCCAACGCAATCAGAGTAATGGCTTCATCCTAAAATAAGTAAAAAAATACAACCAAGGTGAATAAAATCGTGTACGTAATCCAATCCAGAAGACCACTGAGTCTAGACGACCGTGTACATCGTTTCAGCAATGCTATGTTTTCGACTTCAGCAGTCTTCTTGCGGCCTCTCGCCACTCTCGTGCAAAAAGAAAACATAAAATTGGATTGAGTGTGCAATCAACCGCTTCCAGCAGATGACCGATCGCCACGAAACGGAAATCTGCACGTCCTCCAATGGCCAGCGCGAATGCGATATGTACCGGTGTGTAGAACACGATAATACTGACCAGCATGGCAGTTAGCACGCCAAAATGTCTCTGTGAACTAACGTTTGCAGCTAGTTTCTTTAACCGCTGCTTTCCTTTTGATTCCTCCGGTATGGCACTGTAAGATCATAAGAATATCGACACTTATTTAAATTTTCGAAATTTTCTGCCTTCTTAATAATCGCATGGCAGTGATGAATCAGTGTGAAACTTTTTAATCATGACCATATTAAAATAACGTTACATTAATACTGTGCAAAATGTGCAGTGTGAAGTTACCGTGCTTCTGGCTCGTTGGTTTCGGTAGCGGCCGGTTGTGGATCAGCGCTAGCACTGTTGGCGCTAGGCAAGGTCTTCTTCGTATCAGTTGACGCCAGACGGTGATCTTTGGTGACCTCGACCTTTCGTCGCATCACGGCATGGACTTTCCAGAAAACGAACGGATACAGACAAACAACGAACGCTTGGGGAAAGAAGTGGGTAAAAACACCCGTCATCAAGAAAAGCAGGTTCATCTCGGAGAAAGCATACATACAGAATTTAGAATGGGATTGCGGATCCACCAAAATGAAGCCCGGAAGCGCCCAAGCCGCTATATACACCATGACCGCAGCCACGCTGCAGATTGACACCTTTTTTGAGTGGTAGATTCGGTAATGATTCGGAAAGGTCACGGCCCACAGCCTATTAGCACTGATAAGCATTTGCGTATGGAGGATTGATCCGCTGATGAGAGTAGCGACAAACAAAACGAATACACAGTAGTTGTCTCCCAATAGCCAGGGAATCTGTAGAGCGTTGCTGATTAGGTAAAAACGATGGGTGCATGATTTGATTAGATCGAAAACGGTCAGACTGATGACATACACAGAAAAAGGCGTCCATAGTTGAGAGGACTTGGCGTAGACGTAGAGGATCAAGGGGATGCTGATAAAGCTGACCACTGCCACGAGAAGATGTATATACCCTAGAAATGCTGTGTTGGGTCCGTGGTGAGACGTGGTGTTCAGTCTGGCTGTTACGTTGAACACATTCGTTGACAGATTCATGGTATGAACAAATGTGAGTGACCTTTCTTTGCTGCTATTATTCTACAGACTGCGAAGATTTTGAAGTAATGGGACGTGATTGATGAAAGATCGATGTTATCGCTTGAATTTATACTACGTAAATATCGCAGTGAATACGCCTTCAGCAGTTGCACCTTAGGGATTCGTAGGCTATCAACCTCCGCACAGTCAAAATGTTAGGTTCACCGAGTCAAGTTACACATCAACAGAAGCTCGAAGCCATACAACTGGCTGGAAAAGTTTCTTGAAAGTTTTGCAGTTACTTTGAATTGTCACGCAAATTTTAATTTTGTAAGCATCGAACATGCACGCTAAGCACGAGCAAAATTGAAGGTCAAAAGAGAAATGTCAAGGTCGCTTGTGACGGTTACAGACTAACTCACAAACCATATTCTTCGCAAGTTGTCAACAAGATTTCCTGAGGGACCGCTGTTTCAGTGTTCTTCGTAGTGGCAAAATCTTAAAGCTGCATGGGATCCCGACCTTGCCCTTCAATACCCCACTATTCGGAACCGAAAAACGTTTTTCAACTTGAATAAACAGCCACGATAAACCGCAGATTTGTACCTATCAATACGAATTTCGTTTGGATTATCGTCCAGGCTCTCAGAGATTTCTTCAGGTTTGATTGAACAAATGTATTGACATTCTGGATCAGACTTATCCCGTCACCCCGTGATTCCATTCAATAATGTTATTCCCTGACAGCTCCCATCGCTCCTGCCCTCGTTACACTCGCAAAAACGGTGTGCCTTTGTTTTTCTTGGGAAAAAACAAAACCGGTGAAAAATCATCGGCATAGTTAGAAAGTGATACCGGTTCAGTACTGTGGTTGGAAACCGACCTCGAACTCGATATTTTTGGTTTTAGGTGGGTTGTAATGAGTGCACATATTTAAGCAATAATATCCCAACGTGCAAAACATAGAAAGCACGTCTGGCTAAAGCCTGCGCTCCAGGTGCCGCGGCATCCAGTTTTGCAGGCAGTCAGCCATGAATGCAGCATTCATCGTTCAAATTATCAAAGCGCTACTTTCTCCCTTGAGCTTATAAAATTTTAGTGAGTGGGAAAATGGAACCTCGTTTTGTAATAAGTAGTGACCTAAGTAATAAATAAGGGATTACTGCATGGAATTGAGACTAGCAGCAAAACCGTACAAGTACAACAAGGAGATCGAAGCTGGGCGATGACCGAAATGAACGACATAGGTGTCCATCTGAGGAGAATAAATAACATAAGCAAATT
The DNA here is from genome assembly GCA_034698045.1 of Paramacrobiotus richtersi. NCBI lineage: Eukaryota > Metazoa > Tardigrada > Eutardigrada > Parachela > Macrobiotidae > Paramacrobiotus > Paramacrobiotus richtersi. The sequence goes on along the minus strand of JAQGAU010001053.1, from coordinate 2,162 downwards.
GCCCTCCAAATTTTCCATTTCCTTTAGAGAAAGTGCTGAGAGAAGGCTCAAAACCAGTTACTTTCGGGACCTGCCCGACAACAGTAAATCCAAAACTGGCCCAGCAGCCAAGTCAGAATCGAAGTGCAGAACGTTGATTTGCACACCGTCGACAATCTTGTATTGAAGCTTCAGAAGAAATGCCACTACGAACGGCTGATAATGGGTACGGAAGAGGATTAAGTCTACGGACATAAGCGCGGGACTTACTCAGTTCAATGACCTTTAGTCCCGTTTTCTTTCATGTTGCTGCTCAAGAAGAACAAAACATAACGTGGATAATGGCGTTTTGTGCTATTGTTCTGCAGGTTTGATGGCGGATTGGTGTACCGCCATATTGCAGCAAAATGACCCCTTTTGGACAAATGTATCAGAACAAATAAGCTGTTGGTGGTAACGATACTGCAGTTTGCACATAGACCGACGCTGAAACCATTGATAAAGTACTGTGTGTTTTCCTAAAAGTTGGTATACATTTGGACATACGACACTTGACATCATCAGTGCAATCTAGACTAAAGTAGTATTCGCGCGGTAACACGAACATTAAGACTAAGGTACGAAAAATACGTTTATTACGAAGGCCGCATAAGCATACATTTCGACAAGTACAAACTAAACCGAATTTAAGGTATCGGTGCAAAAGGTTCGGAGCTTTTGCAGAAGTCGAGCGGCGGATATTCTTTCTGAACTGCTGGAATTTAAGCAGGGCAAAGCGCAGTCTCCTAAAGATTGCGATGCGGAATCCGCAGCTACTGGAACAAAACCATTCACGATATACAAGACGTACTGTGAGTTGGACATGTTGTGTGTAGCTTCGATTACTGTTTCTCCTTTTCGAAGCCACATTTTATCAGTACCCGCCACGGCATTTGCTAATTGTAAAATTATGCATCCGAGGCTCCAAACGTCGGTCTTCCGTCCGACGAGTACAAGTACATTTTCGCAAATTCCACCGAATTTCCTGATCATTTCCGGTGACATGTAACGAACACTTCCACTAAAATGTTTGATATCGTGCGAGCTTGTATCAGGTTGTTGTATTCGCACTACGCTATCCAGACTGCCAATCGCCAGTCGTTGCTGACCGTTTTTCAGCGTCTTGAAGAGTATGTTGTGTGGGCTCAATCTGGCATGCATGATGTTGTGTCTGTGTAGGAATTCCAGTCCGTCGGCGATATCTGTCGCCAAATTAAAAGCTTCTTCCTCATAGAGCCAATCTCCTGTACTCTTTACTTCCTCTAATACCGAGGCCAAAGTTCCACCTGCATGTTCCACCAAAGTTAAACCTCCACCAAAGTTCTGATATTCTCAAGGCTTCTCAAGGCTTGCGAAATGCCCGAAAGCGTTTTGGAAATTTGTAAAGCACCCAGTTGATCGTCAGGAGATGCCGCCGTTTGTTTACCAAAATGGTACCGTAGCAAGCACAGACATGGAAAAGGCTGACCTTTTGAACGGAGAATTCTGTAGGGTGCATACTGCATGCAAAAACCACTGTAGTTCTGTTCTTTTTGAGATGAATTTGCCGCAATCTGTACTACCTGCAATTGATGAACTGAACGTCATGTTTGCACTGGACAAGCTCAGCGGATGTAAAAGCTCAAGAAAACACAGACTGTCGAATAAGTTGCTTCATTCTTGTCGTTCAGTTATTGTCAAGCCGCTGCCGATGATCTTTCTGTCTGTAATGAATGAAAAATATTTTCCTGAGCACTGGAAGACATCTGTTGTTATTGCAGTATCAAAGCCTTATACAGTGAAAAGTATATCGCTTAACTGGCGGCCGATTATTCTGATTGACCCTGGTTCAAAAATTTTCGAATATGTTTTTCTTCCCTTGTTTACAGTGTCTTTGGGCAATGGTGCCGGACTGCAAGATCATCAGTTTGGGTTCCGAAGTGGAAAATCGATTGAGCTGCTTTTAACTGTTGTAGTACAAGCTTGGCAAAATCCCTTAAGTCAGGGATGGGAAGTGGATGTAATGTTCTTTGATTTTTCGAAAGCTTTCGACCGTGTAGACCACGCGGTACTGCTATGTAGTCTGTACGAACTCGGAGTCGATAGCGGACTGATCACAATTGTGGCAGACTATTTACGCGGTCGTAGGCAGTCGGTAACGGTTA
>JAQGAU010001052.1:0-21807 GCA_034698045.1 Paramacrobiotus richtersi | reverse complement strand
AAGGTACAGTAAAGAACACTTTTCCAGATTTAATAAGAAAACCGAATGGTACTGAAACAATTAGAACGGAAGCGCATGCTTCGAAGCAAGCTTACAAAATCAAATGCAGACACTGCATCGCCTAAAAGTGGATATTGCGTTAAAACTAGAGGTACCATACGTTTCACATAAGCCGTTTCGCGTTTCATTAAATCATTTCCGCCAAGTTCATAAAAACTTTTATAGGCATTTATTAAACAGGATTTGTAATTATAATTTTGCTGAATATGCTATAAGAATATAAAACATAGATGTTCCACTACTGTAGCGTCGCATTTATATAATTATTTAAACGCAAAATCAAGCTCTCACGGAAGTCACCAACAAAGCATACAAATGAAGCGTATCAGCATTTTCGCAATAAATGCATTTAGTACTATCACAAAATTAATATCATAATCATATTACTAATAAGAATTGTATCTGTACAAGTACCGTGAGGTAAATGTCCACATTCGATATCAGCATCGGTAGAAGCGAACTCGAGCTTGACCGGTATGAAAGTTTTTATGATGTACAGCGAACGTAAAGGTGTACCACATGTTGACGTACCGAAACTTTCCAATTAAGCTGTCTGCTAGCCATGCTCCCAAAACCGGCAAGAAATAACATAGCATCGAAAATAAATGATAATAGAATGTGGCATTGTCCTCGGAAAACAACAGCTCTCTCGTAAGAAATAAGATCAGCACAGCTAAAATCAGAATAAAATGCAACAAATTAGTAGCGAACATATTCTCTGATTTCCCTTTTTCTCCATTAACTTACTTTTCAGGCCATAATACGTAAATCGCTCACAAAATTCATTTCCCAGAATGAAGATAATAAACCAAGGATATCTAGGCTTCGGCTAAAAATATCAGCATTTATTTGACCAGTGTTTTTTTGGCGATTCATACAAGCTTTTTTATACCGTATATAAAGAATAATCTGTAATAGTATTGTGCGGTTTATTATTGATTTATTATGCGATCAGCTGGACTTACCACCTCCGCTTCCTGTACCCAGAGATTATTATCGCCTAATTCACGATTCATTTTGAGCCAGTTCGAAAAGCAAAGTCTCCACAAAGTAGCTCTATCTATCCATTTTCCAGACACGATCACAGGTATTCCTCGATCAATCCTTAACGGTATTATCGGAAAAAAAGAATCGCGCCAATTATTTGCGCTTGTGGCTCCCCGACGTTTGGTTTCCCGACCTTTGGTAGCCCGACGGGTGGTCGCAGCTGCACTAGTCGACCACCAGTTAGTCGAGAGTACCACTTGGTCCTGGATCACTTCGTCGCGGTCGACAGTTGGTCGAGGCTTACACCTCGTCATTAAACATTCCGCCGACGCTAACATTTGGTTAATACATGTTTATAAAACGCGATAAACGTACAATGCACTGGTACACTCGAGTTTCTATGCATATATCTTTACAGATCAAGTAATATTCACGCATATGCAATTCTAGAAACGCAGCCAGTGCAAATACGCCATTAAATCCTAACTTCGATATTAACTGCGATATTGCGCAAATATCCAAGAACGTCCGCCCGCGAGTAACTTGCCTGCACCTTGACCAAACAATCCGTTACGCGCGCATATTTCTTTTTCGGAGGCGGCAGGGATTCTCCAGACAGCAGCTTGGCCAGCACCGTTTCCGTGTGACTTTGCTCTTTGCAAAGGCTGCCGAAGAACACATACACCGTTTGATGGCTACATCCAACAGTCCGAGCGAACGCGTTGTGCCAGGCTTCCTGTGGATTGGTCGTTCTCTGAATCCCTTCTTCCAGACGCTTAGCACACGACCAGAATTCCGGCCCATACAGCGGGTTTTTCCGGCCACTTCCATCTTCTAGCAGCGCGCCAATGTAAGTATTCTCGAAATATCTAATGAATTCGGCATCCAGAATCATCCGGGCATAGCTGAAAGTAGCGAATACAGATGACCATGAAAGCATAACACAAAATGTAATTTAACGTCCATACCCAGTAACTGTTCCCAAGCGAAAACGACATCTTCCAACGGAACAAACGTTAGGGCCAGTACCATGCGACATTGCTCGCTGTAGATGATCTCGCGCCCGTACCTTGTTGCCAGACCAAGCTGCTGCAGTTTTCGGTACACGCATTGTCCGAAATGGAAAAAACAACCTGTGAAAGAATGAAGCAGTTTGCGCTTAGAATCTTGACCAGCAAACAGTACACTACTCGGCTTACTACTGGACAGCGTGACTATGCAAGGATATTATATTGAGTCAGAAGTGTAGAACGTTATGTCGACTTTCTTGCGGCAGTTGTGTAAGTACTAACATCCGCTGAAGTTCAAATTCACCTTGCATTTTCGCGGCAGTAAACACCTTTCGGGCAGCAATGATGGCTGCTTGTTCAAGATCCACAATAAACATTCTCGGGCCGATGGGCTTATCCATAGGATAGCCGGATTCCAAGATGGCGTCGTACACAATCCTGAACATGCGCTCGTATGTGTCACCAGTTTTATCGGGAAGCAGAGCGTAGACCAGCGGCACTGCTTTTCCATCGACGATTCCGTGAATGCTGTACATCTGGTAGAACAGCTGCGGAGTAACCTTGAAGGTGCCATCACCCAGCCAAACCTCACACTTTTTCAGTTGGCGGATATTGTCATCGGTGGCAAACACAAGCATCCGACGGTTGTCATCTTTACCAGTGTCCTTCAGCAGGAATCTGTCCCCACGTAATGACAGTTTCAGGTAGTCTGCTGACTCGATATCCGCTAGTGATTCTGGTGCAGCCAACGGAACGCCATCTTTCTGTCTTCGCCTTTCCACCGCACGTTGCGTTGCTATGTAGGACGGCAGTTTAACGGTCGCGGCAAGTGGAACTAATCCAGTGACATGCTGGTGAATTTGTCGGGGTGTCTCGACCGTTGTGCTGGCGCGATCAAGGATCTGGGTTCTCGTTTGGGCAGCGATAACGGCTGCTGGCTCAGCCAGGTGCGAGTGACCTTTCGTCAAGATGACACTGCCAGTAGTGGGGGCATAGTGGATGCGGCCACTGCATTCCCGCTCACGACAGCGCCAATGCTGGACGATATCCTTAGCTTTTTCCAAGGTGTACATGAAGTTATTACACACCAGAATTCTGCCGGAGCGTGTGGACGGGAAGAAACGGACTTCATCCATGTCTAACTGTTGTTACTTAAATTAGTGCAACGGCAACATTCGAGAAAAACGAAACGAGGTCAGAAGCAGCACGAAACTTTTCGTCAGGCTGAGTAATGGTGAATGATCGCCGTTGCAACGCGCCAGCACCCATTTATATCTTTCTGTCTGTAGCGGCTAAGCGATCCACTCCACAATAGATATCAGTGAAGGGGTGGCCCAATGGGGCAAATCACAGACGTTTGCATTGTCTGCCTACTCGTGCCGCTAGGCGTGGTTTAATTGTGGCGGGCTCTAGGGCTCTGTCTCGTGGATAATCAGTTTCAGCCAAACCAGCTGCATGTTAGTCTGTGACTGGAAGCTTCATTATTGACGGAGGCCATTGCCATTAACGCATAAAACGTCAGGCGGAAAGATGCTTTCTGCAGTTTTGTTGTCTTTCCGAAAACAAGAGCAGAAAGGGCACACTACCTACTTATGTTGTACTTTGATGCAGTGAATCCCTGCTACTGCAGGAACTGCACGAACAAAAGAGAAGGGCCGTTCGAATCTCAATAGTGACGAAGTTTTTAAGCTTCTCTTACTTCTGTCTTGTTTGGCATTTGCTACAAGTGCTCAAAAATATTTGAAAATGCTACAGGTTAAAGCGATGCAGTTTGACGGATATTCTTACTGCGTAACTGCAATTTGAAGCACTGTAAAACTAGTTGGTTCGACTTACTAAACGGTTATATTACCAAATGCGTATCGACGGAAACGTATGCGACGTAACGCTCCATCAACGGGTTGTGTTGAAACCATGTGTTACGTGCGACCAACTGTTGGCTCTTCGAAGTGACGGTCGACTAAATATTCGCGACTAAACGACGGTTCACGCAAAAAATGACAGTGAGACAGCTGACAATCGTTCGGCAGAACCTGACCTGCGTTCGTGTACGCTACCCCACCTCTAGTCTCCATTTTATGGACAGATGATTTCATTGGCCGTCAACAACAAGTAATCACAATGACAATATGACATCATCGCCACACATTAAAGAAAAAAAACACATGAAAAAGAGTTTCCTCATGTCTTAAGTACCCGCCTGTGACCGGCAAGATCTTACGAACGGGAAACAACTCCCTGCGGCGTACGTTTTGCCCACCCTAGAAATTTTTTGTTGAGGCTCCCCGTGCACTGATGGAAAGGTCATTTGTTGTTGTTCGATAAGGTTGTGCACAACCTTATCAAATTCTCCCTTCAAAATTGGGATCAACGTACGTACCACCTTTTATATGGCCAAAATATCATACAACTCGTCAAATGTCACTGCTATCCGCGGAATCTGTACTGTTAGACATACATATTTCTGGATTTCCTTGGATATTTATTTCCACATACTACTACTGAAGAAATCAGGAATAAGACTAATACATTAATCAGAATAATCTCGTAGGAATTTCTCCCCAAAACTCCTTACCGACGATTTGCGTAAATGCGATTTTACTTCTACATCAGTGCGCCAACCCATAAATAAACGCATACACAGCATAAAATCCCGATAATTGCACAGTATCCGCACACAAAAAAACCACAAAACACTATTCCAGTGAGAATGCTAAAAACTTATAAGACACAGCCCCAATCTATTATCATGGAACGTAATTTTTTGGCAGGGAAGAAGCAGTACAAAAGTGAGACAGCCTGTAACCGTAGAAAACACTACAAACGAGTCTTTACAACAGCGCTTTGCTAAACGAACGCGACGCACAGCGCGCCAATCAGCACAGCCAGTCCAAAGGAAACGGCCGAGGCCCCGTTGCCCGGCTGGGGGGTGGGCGGCGCCCCGGTGACCTGGGGAACCATGTTCTGGGAGTTGGCCACGGGACTGCCGGTCGGGACATCGGCTTCGGTGGTCTGACGGATTCCTGCAAGAAAATCAGCTTGTAAACGACAACAGCAACAGTTTTCAATGACTGTGCATGGAAACGGATGTGACTAATGGATACTTCTCAAACTGAAGAAAATGCAGTAAAAATCCCCTAGACACGTAAAAAACCCGAAATAAATGATATTTTGTATACAGAGAGATTGTATATCTCATATTAAAATGCAGTATGCGAAAAAACCAAGACGAATCTACAAATCTATGTAACAAAATTGTCAAGAAATGCATATATAAATTTGAAATGAGTGTGAAGTCGCGCACCGAATAAAAGCGTACTAATCTACCGATATCATCCCAATTTGACCGGTCTCATTCGAAATACATACCTTCGACGACCTTGAAGAGTTTCTCAGCCAGACCCAGACCATTATCCGCGGTGCACTTGATGGTATCATACAGGGAGTGGTGGTCATCGAACGGCACGGTACATTGTCGTTCACGGCAAGCGGGGAACGTGTCGTCGCCCTTCTCCGACATATTCGTCCCGTTGCGATACCAGGAGAACGAGGGCGACTTGAGTCCGAACGGCACACCCGTCACGGCGTCGCACGTCAGGTTGAGCGCGTCTTTAGTATCCCGCTGGACTTCCACTTCGGAATGGACGAAATGCGGGACATCTGTAATAAGACAATGATAAAGGAATGAAATGCTCCCGTAACTGGACATTATATAGCCGCATTTAGAAAATTTTTTGCACTATCAGGACCGTATCCTTACTAGTTCGGTTTTCATATAACCAATTAAACTGAATAATTTTCGAGTTGAAACTTTTCCTTTTTGTACGGTTAACGAGTTATGTAAACGAAAAATGCTCCATTAAAGTGAACAAATTATCATGAAAATTAGACACAGCGAAACATTTGTCTCAGTAACCTTTTAAAACATTACCAAGTCCGTCAATATCGGTTAATTTATTTAAAAAACAGTACTTTTAAATCCAGTCAAAAATACCGTACAATCTTTATCGGTTAACAATTAGAATGTTTTCGCCATTGCTACCGACTTACGTTCAACATAAAGGTTGATAGTGGCCCTGTCAGCATCGACCAAATCGCTGCCGTCATCGTTAGCGTTTTTGATGGTCTGCGCCGCATTGCAGGAATAAGGTCCGGCGTCGCTCCGCTCCACCTGATGAATGGTCAAATTCGGTCCCTGGACGGTGAATCTCGGGAACATGGATGAAAAGGCTACAAAAAAAACAACTTCAGTCAAATTGCAAACTCCTACATATCGCAACAAACAGAGCTTATACACTGGTAAAAAATGAAACATAAGTTTCTACAAAAAGAAACAGAAAATATGATAACATATACAGAATAAAAAACTAAAAATATGTATACAAAAAATGAACAAAAATTACTCCAAAAACTACTCCTACATATCGCAATAAACAGAGCTTATACACAGAAGATAGAAAAACAAAAACGTAAATTTCCATAAAAGAGAAATAAAAAATATAACATAAACAGAATAAAAAATTTAAAATTTATATACAAAAAAAGGAACACAAATTATTCGGAAAAACTTACCGGCATTGATCTCGGTTCCGTTGGCGTTGGTCCAGGTGATGTTCACTCCTCCGACACCGTGCATAACCGCACAGTACAGATGTGTCTCGTCTGCTCCGACATGCGTCAGCACGGACGTTGGAGTGGTGGACAAATTTAAACCCTCTGCAAAATCCACATAATTATGAGCATAAATACATACAAGTAAACACTGTCAACTCGCTGATAAAAACTGCAAATAAACGGGTAGTGCAGTAGCAAATTAAAAAATAGCACCAAATTTTAAAAAATTTGCACAAAACTAAAATCAAAAAATTGTCTGCATAAAAACTACAAATAAAATAGCAATGACATGCAATCATGTGCACAAAATTTAAAAAAAAGACAGATAAAAAATGAAAAAAACATTAAATGTATTCAACGTGACAATTAACAAGATTGTTTGGTTAGGAAAAACAGGTGCACTTACGGTACAGCTCCAGTAGGATGCTCTTTTCCGCGACAACTTCGCCCTGGATGGAGACATGGCAGGAATAGGTCCCCACATCACTCGGCCCGAAGTGGACAATGTCAGCGGTCGCCGATGACTGGCGTGTCCCAACTGTCTTCCCTTGCTTATCCTTAACGGGCATCGGAGGCGCCTTCGATCTACGACAATGTCCGTTCATTAAATTGACACAATCACAATTTTTAGGTGCATTTCCTTTCTGAGCTGTTGTGTAAAAAACAGATGTCATTTTTTGCAATCTTCCCTTGATAAGGAAACATTACAGCGCACAGTTCGAATTAACCGAAAATATTATTTTTAAAAAAATATAAAAATATTAATATAAAAAAAGTTATCATGGAATTAAATATTGGAGCACAATTCGAATTAACCGAAAATGTTATTTAAAAATATTAAAAAAATATTAATATTAAAAAGTGTTATCATGGAATTAAATATTGGAGCAGAATTCCAATTAAATGAGAATGTTATTTCAAAAATATTAAAATTAAAAAAAATATGAATATTAAAAAATGTTATCATGGAATTAAATATTGGAGCACAATTACAGAAAATACTATAGAGTTGCCACAGCCGGAAAGTGCTACAAATATATCCGAATTTGGAAAGTTACTTGAAATTGTCCACGTCAGAAGTGAGCGAGACGTTGGCGTTCTTGGCTGAGATGCTACACAGGATCGGAACATGGGTGTTCTGTTTGACAAATTTCCGCCCGGATAGAGAAGAAGGGTCCATTTCAAGATCTTCCGGATCGAAAGCCGCCACCACTGCAAATGCAATTTTTGTTAATTTTTACCAACTGCCGACATACTTTTTTTAGCAAAAAAATCAATTCCAACAAATTCTTTTCTGTGTTGGTGTAAATAATATTAATTATTCCAAAAACTTTGGAAAATATAACGTATTAGAAATTTAGAACCAAAGATGGCAACTAAGTAAATCGTTCTGGATATTATCACTATTTCTTGTGATAAGAACCGTTTCACATCGAGATACAATCACATCATCCGAATGCATTTTAATCGATTTTATATATTTCATATTATTATTAATTATTTTATATTATTCATATATTTTATACATTTCATCAATCTGATACATTTCATTATATTTTTATTTTATATATTTCATTATTTTTTTATCATATTTCATTTAATATAGCGGCGAATCAAAAAGCGCTCGTATTTTGATTACATTTTCAAACTTTCTGTTCGATGTCCGTGGACAGATCGCCAGCATCAAGCGCCGAAGTGCGCGCGTGATGATGCATAATCAATCAATAGCGACCACTCCCATTTACCACGATTCACTTATCTCAATTTACATACTTTGGAGTTCTGCTTCATAAATACAAAAGATTTTAAGGTTGCAGCGCGTCTGGAAACTGCGCTGCAATCCACACGACACGGTCAATAATCAGCTGATTTTCTTAGCCACACAAAAAAAAACTGCATTATTGTTGATTGTCTGCTACCGAGAATACCAGCTTTAACAAATTATGAAACTAAATGTAGCGGATTTCTGATTTTGTAATGTAAAAACTTCGTTCATGTTTTTCACAGATTTTTAACACTTCTGCACGACTAATTTCTGTTCATATCTGTGTCCCTTCAATCCAACACAAGTTCTTTTGTTTGATAAAAATTCAAATCTTTACCAGTTTACCTCCTTGTGAAACGATCCTCTTTAATACGGATAATCAATTATTATTATTCGCAAATTATTCAAATTCTGCATTTTATTTTATTTATGATAGTTTATCTTCATTTTATGGCATATGTAGTACGTATTTTACTAATCCAGTTAATTTACAATTTTTCTGTTGTTGGATGTAAATTTAGCAGTAAAATAACAATCTGATCAGATGAATCATTAGAACTCTGTTTTGACCCAACCCCAGTTATCAATGATCCTGGCAAGTCATAAACAATAAATTCAATCATTAAATTCCACTGATAAAACGTCTGTAATTATATTTTGTTATCCTGCTGGAAATTTTTCATGCTTTTATCAGATTCTAATCACACGTCACAGACGGTCGAATCGGACAAAAACACGCAAATAAATAACGCAAAATTGCAGCAATTTTCTCGCAATGCTTGGAAGGAATTTTATTGTGGACGCTTTATCTGCAGGCTGTGGAATTTATTTTATGGTCAGATTTTTCCTGCCTCTCATTTCCCTGATGAGCTAATCTGCGGATACAGACCGCATGGCCAGTTCATAAAAATGACCCTTCACGCTACAGTGAATAACAGCTGCATTTTCGCCGTAAATCCTGCCTGCGCTCTTTGAACGACGGACAGCTAATTTCGCCGGACTCGATCCAGCGCATTATTGTGCCCCATTGAATGGCAGGCTGGTTCACACAGGTTCGGTAAAGCCGGTTGCATAATCGGCGCAGCCATACAATAGAAAATGGACCCGTTCCGACCGCAAGCACGCTGAAATCTGATGAAAATTACTTGAAGCAGCATGACAGAACTTGACACTTCTGACCGTCAATGACTGGCAGTTCTAAATTATTTTCATTTTTAGAAAATTAACGAATCGCAAGAAGGACAAAACTGATCAGATCACAAACTAAAAAACACAATACGATAGCAAAATTCAGATTTTTAATACCGTCAAGTAGACGTACGTTTCCCTGTTCAACCCCTTGTAAGAAACATACTGAGCAAGGATATTGACTCATGCGCCGCATTTACCACACGTACTAATTATTAGTCTTTTCCACTCGTGTCTGCTTTGCGCAGTTACAGATTTTCCAAAATGAATTCTAATAGTGATAGCATGAATAATCTTACCTGATAATAATAAAAGGCCAGCGACTAGAATTCTTGCCACAAGATCACCCATTCTAGGAACCGGACAGGGACAGCTTGAAAGGGAATATGGAATGCAACGAGATTCTTTCTGACTAACGTCCACCTAGCCGATGGATTCCGGGAGATTCTGGACGGATTCTGAATAAACAAAACGACAAGAGGAACCAAGGAACGTTTATGGTGTATTTACAGAAATCAGTCCTCAGGAACGTCTACAGAACGAGAAGAACGCTGTTGATAATTACGAACCCACAAAAGCACCAACTGGAAAATCAGTCAGAGAGTGGCGAGTCATGAGTGCGATGGACGCTGGTGCAGATTTCATCGAAGCACCGCCTACTTGAGGCGAAGTACTTATCGGGGGACAGCTGGTGCGGCGTTGCAGTCGACTGTGTGTAAGACACCGCGTCTTATTAATAGATAGTTTCCTTTTGTTGCATAGGTTCACAGTAAATGAATCCGCAACCTAGTACAGTGTTTTCATAAACAGAGGAAGAATTGCTAAAATTTATGAATTGCGTGTGGCAGAAAGGGGTGACCGATAGAAGTACCGATATCAGAAGTTAAATATTTATTTTTCATGGTAAATAAGTATCCAACCCTAGCCGTGATTTACTGTTTTTGGTATGGATATAAATCATATAATATAGTTCATATGCTGTAATAAAAGCAAAATAATCCTTTTTGAAATCTTGGAGGGACATGTTGATCGACTTATCATGTTATAATAACGCTGTTAAATACGTTGCTGCCCGATACTTCCGGTATCACAGCAGAAGTACCAAAGAATGTCACTCGTATCGGTGAATCCCATACAGCTCACAATTGTCAACTGTACCGCTCCAGTTGTACATAATAACCCTGGATTTTACTTCTTACAATGTTATTTCTTAACCACCTAATAACGTATACATTTATCGCAAAATACACGGTAATTAATATCTGCCCGCCGTGCAGCTAATCACGGATTTACACATTGCAAATTTAATATACAGCCGCATTGATATATAAAATATTTTTGGTGTATATTTGCATTTTTTGCACCTTGATGCATCCTGTCTTCAAATATGCTGACACTTTCTCACGTGCATATAACTATTTAAAAAGGTATTTCATTGTTTTAGCCGGCTTGCATTTTTACGTACATGCAGGTACACCTTTGATAATTCAGCAGTTTTGCATACTCGAAAACTGTAAAATTTGAAAGTCAAGCTTTTTACATTGTTAACGAAGGTTAGGCAGCGACAGGTAACCTGTTGACATTGCTCATTTCCAGCAGAAACTTGTAAAATTAACTGCTTAAATTAATTCTGCTGGAATTTCTTTGCCATGTGGTTCAACCTTAATATTTTCAGTTTAATCACAGCTGGTTTACTTGGATTATCTCATGTCGTATCGTCATGCACGGATGTTACACAGCTTGGTAAACCATGGAAAATCGTTACCGTTGCGGTAAATACGGGTGAAAAGTTGTCGATAGATTTTTATTTTTTCATGCTGCGGTTTTAACTAACTCATTGTACTTTATATTTCAGATCGACGGTTTATTCTACGACGTCGGAAAACCAGCCATGGGATTTTTTCAGAACATTTTATTGGGTCCAACGTCATCGCAGACCTTCAATGCGGTTATTGATCCGGTGCCGATTTATGCAAAAAACTTCGATGAAGCAGTCAAAGCACTGGAAGATGGAGTACGTTTAATAAATACCGAAATCACTTATAATTATATATATGTATGTGCACATAGCTTGTTTTCATCGTGATATTTTGCCAGCTACTCAGCAATCATTTTTTCCGCACTCAAGTAGTCTATATAATATAAAACCGTCGAGTTTTATACATCGCGAGCGCTGTTATAGAACATAACGATAATTAGTAAATTTGTGAAGCAAAAGTGAAAATTTTACAGACCGCTGACATTATGGCATGCGGCATGGAATTTGACGGGATTTACAAAGACAGGAAGATCCTGTTCACCGTACCGTTTTTCATCCAAAATGTGACTCTTCTGAAAAACCCTCTAGCAAAGTCGTCTAGCGGCGGTGTCAATACATGGGCCATCACCGACCAACAGGAAACCACACGGGTAATGCGACGTCTGTAAAATCAATCGAATGTACTTACGATCCAGTGAGTTGTTTGTCTGTATAGCAAAAGATCGACCAATACAAGCAACAATACAATCTACAATCGACATCAGACGCCCTTGGAAAAGTAAACGAACTCTTCGGTCCAGCGGCACAGGCCGGGGTTGCGAGCTTTTTGCAGAAGGCTCCAACTCTCAACAGCGCCCTGAACGATGTACTGAGCGGAAAGGATTTTGTTGGACGCACTCCCGTGGTGGATGAGCAACTAGCCATGCTGGGTCCTGTTTATAGCAGCAGTGTCAAGAAGACCGTGCTTGGCACAGTGAAAGCCGGTTTTGCTGTCAGAAATGGTAAGTGCGAATAGCCATGAGAATTCACGAGTCATGTAGAGCCGGTGATGGTACCTTGTTTGCAATACTATCTTGTAGTGACTAGTGAAACAGATTACCCAGTGAGAAAGCGAAGCTCGGGAGTGCACAAATTTAAATCAACAGTTTATTTAGTATATAACAATATGGGCAATATGACAAAAATATCCTTCATCGGTCGTTCCATATCTGGGCTTAACCGTTAATCTAGATCATTTAACTGCTAGCTGGTAGGTGGTACGAATAGCTGCTTGGTAGCTGTATACCGCCTTCCATGCTTGCTAGGTACAACTGTGCTCTTTATTGTCCAAATATTAGATAAATAAGTAGTTCCGAAGAACAGTTCATAAATCAATCTACTTCTGCGTTTTTCCTAAAAAGTACCAAATCTTTATTGTAGATCTGATTCTCCAACTCCGCGTGAATGCCGGTTTACTGAGACTCCGAGGTAGTCCAATGAAAGGCTTATTCGAAATCGCTTTCAGAAACGCCAAATTCGAGGAGCCAACGATTAACATGAAATTAGAGGAGGTTGTATCTGAATTGAATAAAACAATCAACGACTGCACGGCATCATCAACCCAATCCTCTACCACCAAGTCAGACGATAGCTCCACAATCTCTTCTGTTGCTACTTCGGATTCCACTTCCGGTTCAACATCAAGCCTTTCCGAGCAAACTTCAGCCGATCCGAATAGTCCGGTTACAATCTGGCTGTCTGTCAGCGACATAACTGCATCAGGAAGTCCCAGCACTGCCACGGATTCTTCGGTCACCGAATCATCGACCTTAACCACCGGGAATTCCGATCCAGTCACTGGAGGTTCGGGTAATTCGGGCACATCAACTAGTACATCAGATGCATCGCCTACTTCGGTCGTTACTGGATCAACAGCCGGCACTGCAGCTGAATCCTCAACCAGCGGCTTTGCCAGCAGTACTGCTGCATCAACTACTTCACAAGTGGGATCTGAACCAACCACTTCCGGTAGTCCAGTTGACGGTACGGATTCAACGGCTTCTTCCACTGCAGCGTCATCTGACACGACATTCGGGGATGGTTCATCTCAGACGCCGTTTGCGACAAGCGTGGTGCCAACCACTGTGACCTTCGCAAGTGACCCACCTCTTCCGACAAGCACCTCTAGTGAACCAGCATCCACAGCGTCTTCAGCAACAGGGGACGTGTCCTCTGGTACTACGATTGTGAATGCTGCATCCACGGCATCTTCTGGATCGGGAGAAACACCGTCTAGTGGTTCAGGAAATGAGGGAACCTCGGGAATAGTTGCGACAACGGGGTCTGTTGTTACCGGTAGTGCAGCTGATGAAACACCATCAACCGTGCCCCAGGTCACCGCTCCAACTACTGCCTTTAGCACGTCGGAAGAGGTTGTTTCTACCGTGTCTTCTGGAACCAGCTCGGCGTTTTCGGGCAGCACTGTTGGACAATTATCCACAACAGTCTCTGCAGTAGAAACTGTCGCCACTGGTAGCACAAGTAATGCCGAAATCTCGACAACTCCAACCGGAACTGGCGCGCCACTTGAAAGTACTACTGGTAATTCAGATGTGTCCACACCGTCTTTGGTGAGCGCTTCAACAATTACTGACAATACAGAGAACGGGTTAACAACGAGTATGCCGGCTGAAACCAACCCAACGGTTTTCGGTGGTACACCTACCGATACCGAAGGTACCGGTACACCTACGACGGCTGGTACTGTTACCGGCAGTACAACTGAAGGCCCGTTGGCAACATCCGGTCGGTCCGCAACCGACGGGTCTGATATACTGGATTTTGACCCAACTAATCAACCTAATGAACTCTCCAGTCAATCCGCACTTTCTTCGTCGGCCTCATCGGTTATTACTAATTCTATGAGTACAGATCAGTCGGATGTCGCTTCCCCCGTAACATCAACGTTAACAGATTTCACATCAAGCCAGACGGAAACCGCTACCCCCATACCCAGCACTGCTTCGACTTCAGAATCAGGTGCTGACCAAACCTTTTCCAGCACCCCCGTTTCAGGATTGTCCACAAATTCAGTGAACCCTGATCTTTCGACAGAACCGGAAAGTACGGAAAGCAATGGTGCATCAGAAAGAGTTTCTCCTGAAGCCTCCGGTACAAATCCATCCACTGCGTCACCGGGTGTGATCGGCAATGGCGATTCGAGCAATCCGGTCACAGTGTGGCAGTCCGTTACCGATACAACCGTATCTGGCGGCTTCAGCGCTGGAACAGATTCGACCAACACCGAATCTTCGGCTTTTCCAACCGGAAGTTCCGGTGAAACCACTGCCAATTCCGATAACTTGGATGCATCAACTGGTGCATCGTCAGATGCACCACCTACTAATACTACATCTGCTGTTCGACCAACAAATGTTCAAAGTCTAGATGCCACGAGTACCGGCAGCACCTCCGGATCATTTACAGAAGGATTCACCACTCCCTCTGATGGGAGCTCCACTGAAACCAGCGAACCCGTGGAAAAAGGGGAAAATCTGTCAACATCCAGTTCACCTGGTTCCGTTACGGGTGAAGATAGTTCCGCAGCGCCAACTGGCGCAACTTCGACCGGTGCTGCCGATTCTCCTGCTACAAGTACAAGTGATCCATGGGCAACTATGATCAGCAACGGTCCAAGTGATGCTACTAGTGGTACAGGAGGCTCACCAATCGAAAGCGACAGTGCCGTTACTACTTCATCGAACATTGGTTTGACTGCGGATGGCACCAGCGCTAGCAGTACTGCTTCTGGGTCAGCCACTGGTACGTCCGGATCCGTTAGTCAGCCTGGATCTACGGGTTCGACTGCCGATGAGCCGACCACCACCATGTCTAGCACTACCCCAACACCGTTATCCGGTACTACCATTGTTCCAACGTCAAGCCCTACCACAGGTACCACTACATTATCCGGATCCAGTCAGCCAACATCGAAAGGACCAGCTGCGGCGGCATTATCCGCTACCGTGTCTGGTGGCGCTTCTCCAACAACTAGCGCTACGACAGATGGCCAAACACCAACGGGTTCGACTGTTGATGCATCAACCGTTACCACATCTTCCGTTTCACCATCAAGCGGTACAACTACTGCTGTTACAACCGCATCAACTGTAACTGTACCAACCGCTACAGAATCTTCCGTTCCATCGAGCGCATCAACTAGTGCTAGTACAACTGTAACTCCGCCACCCGTTACCACACCTTCCGTTACACCGAGCGCATCAACTAGTGCCGCTACAACTGTAACTACACCAACCGTTACCACAACTGTAACTACACCAACCGTTACCACAAGTGTAACTACACCAACCGTTACCACAACTGTAACTACACCAACCGTTACCACAACTGTAACTACACCAACCGTTACCACAACTGCAACTCCGCCAACCGTTACCACGCCTTCCGTTACACCGAGCGCATCAACTAGTGCAACTACAACTGTAACTACACCAACCGTTACCACCGGTGTAACTCCGCCAACCGTTACCACATCTTCCGTTACACCGAGCGCATCAACTAGTGCCGCAACAACTGTAGCTACGCCAACCGTTCCGACATCAGGTATAACAACTACACTTACTCCCAGCACCATAGAAGTAGTCACCACGGAGGCACCCGGCAGCGAAGAGGACACCTCCGTTTCCTCTTCTATACCATCGGACTCGGAAACACCAGAAACCACCGAAGAAACGGAGCCCCCGAACGAAGACGACACAGCGTCTAGTACCGACGGCAGCGACGGTTCATCCACCACCCAGTCTCCAACTTCCGGATCGACATCATCGTCTCAATCACCTAGTACAAATCCTCCTTCCACACCCGCTGCCAACCCGGCTGTGCAACGTCCATCTGCAACCCCATCGACTCTACCGACACGGCGCACTACAACTACGACAACCACCACCCGGCGAACGCGCCGTACAAGACCGACGACTACGACTACCCACCGTACGAGACCAACGACACACTACTCGACTCGGCCGACAACAACGCACTACTCGACTCGGCCGACAACGACACACTGGCCGACTCGGCCGACAACCACACACTATCCGACACGGCCGACCACAACGCACTATCCGACTCGGCCGACCACACATTATCCGACTGCGCCGACAACTCACTATCCGACGCGGCCGACCACACACTACCCGACTCGAGCGACAACGAAAGCGCCCACTAAACCGCAACCAGCATTGAACAGTATAGCGCAGATTCTCCAGTGGTTTTTAATGCAGCAGCTCATGAACGGAAAGGGTTAGATTTTTGCGTTCTTTCGAATAATGTGTTGAGCACAACGGTAGGAAATAAATATAAGTAAGGATTTCTTTACTTTATCCTTAAAGGCGGACACCATTTAGTTATGTGGGCTTTACGGGTCTGCTGTATAGCCCTCTACAAAATAATTAAAATTGTTGCTTGCCCTCTTTATTGTGGGTGCGACTAAACATACAGTAACTCGAACAGGTTCGATATTGTTGGCTCAGTACATATGGTGTACAGTCGGCCGGTGGTAGAAGTACACCATTACACCGCGTTTTTTATCCTATATATATGGGAACTGTATGCAAAATGTTAGCAAATACTAGATCAGGTGGATCTGACGCATCCATTTCTCTACAATATCCGGTCTTTCATCAGCAAGCTTGTATCAAAACGGACGGCTCTCGTGAATCGTGACAATATTTAAATGACATGTACAGCTAGTCGACGAGTAGCCGTACGACTCGTATCTACGGAGTACGGAGCTATAGGGACACTGGCTGGAAAAATCGGAACCAGTCGAATTTAATTGCCACCTCATGTCACAGTGACATCACATCATTGTAAATCTAGTTACTGATTAAATCAATGGTCACATTTGCGTAGAAAGGGATAGAGGCATTCTTTATCTCTACGGAATATTTCGTTGCGCATAGAGCAACGTCTTTGTATAGTGCTCCAGTCACCCCATCCACAACTGCCTGTGAGAATGTGCCTGCAAAAGAATGTTATCAATACACTGCGTGCAAAGATTCCCAGCAATGGAATCTTGTGTACCATTTAGATTCATTTTGTTCCCAGAATTCTCGTTCCATATTGTTACGCAGTACTGTCAAACTGTCAAAGCTATTCCATACCTTGCCACTTTTCTCAGCAATTACGACAAATGCAAATCCGCGACTGAGTTCCTTGTGGATCTTTAGCACAGAAACCGCCTTTTGTTCCTCCCAGTTTCTTATCGCACAATTTAGGGCACCGGAAGTCTCCACACGCACCGCTACTCAGTGCTGCCTTCGCTTCTTCCCACTCAGTTTGGTAATACTTGCAAAATTTGCCTTCGCTGGGCTGGCTCCCGAAACTGATGATGGCTGCTACGAGCACGACTAATAGCATAAAACGGTTCATGTTACCGCTGAAAATACAGGAATGGTTGTTTAATTTGCCGCTAAATGATACTGAAGCTAGACAATCGATAAAGTTCTTCAAACATCACGCTGTATATACCTCTCGATACTCATACCGGTGAGAAAACACTAAAGGCATTTTGGCTCGCTGTTTGCTGGCATCGACGGGGTTAATACACTCGTAAATTATTATTGTTTTCAGTCTGTGACATTTACGACTAGGGACCACGGTGTAATTTAGCTCCCAGCAATGGGTGGCATGCCAATTAGTCAGTTGCTGTAATTAGTCAATTCCGAGAGAGTTTAACATCTTGTGCAGTACCTACCATGGACCATGGTAGAAGCCAGCTGCGATCTGCAGCAGAAAATGAAAATTTTGTCGTTGATATTTCGGTATGTAATAAAATCTATTATTTTTTACAACAGAAGAGCTATCTATTGACAGATAAAAGTTATTAAGCGCCTCGAAGTAACCATACAAAATAAAAATTTTTAGCCATGGTTGTGATTATTCTGCATAACTGCAGTTTTGAAACGATCGCATGGACTTATACAGTGTGGCCACGCCATTCGTAGTCAATTTTCTCAGTGCGTCTCATTAAGTCCCGTTAAGTCCTGTGTCAACTTTGGGTATGTAGTTTAAACCTCCATTCATTCTAGTACCTTCTATGGTATAACATCTGATTTTTTCATGTGATGTTAGAGTTTTATAAAATTTAAATGAAACAACACCCGAAGCGGAAGCCTGTCGGACTTGTCGGCAGCCTCTTCCCAAACTCCTTCGGAATAATTCTGTAAAATTTCAAGACTGTTATTTGTGTCCCATGTTTCCATCATGCGGTAGAGCTTTCATTTCTGCTTCGAGATGTGCAAGACGAAACCAAGTTGGGTTACTGCCCGGCTGCTCTGGGCGGGTGCGCTGACAGCACCATGTAAGATGGACAACGGCTGCTCTGACCTTTGTTCTGTAATACATTAAGAGGAAAGACGGTTAATTTTTGTGTTGTAATTGCACCGAAGGAACCCAGAAATCGTTCCCAGTTCACAGTTGCAGCAGCTAAAAAATATTTCCCGATTTACGGCACTTTGAACATTCAAGGCACTTTTTTTTCATTGCGGATTGTTGTAGTTTATCCTGCAAATTTCAATAGCGTGATACTTGGTGTTGGCGCATCACGGATTCAAACCAGTGCTGTTTCATTTAATATGGGTTCATGCTCTTCTTGTTGGTCGACAATACATTTCCCAAAATGTGTTCCTCCGGGCGCAGGAGCGCTTTTTCGTGACCCACGTTTTAACATAGAAGTCTATGGGAACTGAAAATCAAAGCCTCGGCTTCCCGAGCCTTTCGCAGTGAACGAATGACGGTCTAGCTTAAAACGAGCACATCTTCGTTCTCTGTCGAAAGAATGCAGCGGAGTACCTACAAACGTGCCGGGTGACTTCCCGCAACAGGGTTTATACGACCGACAAAACGCGCGACACCCCTACCACTTCAAACAGGAATCCACAGAGCCACAGGAAAGGCAACTGCGGTACCTTGTATGCGTTGGATAGAGGATGAAAAGTTGCACTAGATCATTTGGAAATATTGGTACCAAAACTGTTGATCGTGGAACATGGCGCAATAAACGGTTTTGACTACGAATGGCGTGGCCATACTGTATATATTGCGCAGAATCTCAAGGTTTGAGCAAAGATCGTCGAAAACGGTCATCAAATTTTACCTCTAGCTAAGCTACCATGTCAATCATGTCCAGCTACCAACATACCACGCGAAAACTGAAACTCAAAACGTCACGGTAGTGCTTGTAGCCGCTATAGGTGGCGCTCATCCCTGTGTGATTGATAGACTACATTGTACACGAGAGGTACGAAAGGTATTTCGGCACGTATAACGTCGGGTAAGTATGCAGTTCGTAAATTACTTACCATGCACATTTATCAATGCCGTCAAGGTCCTTAATTCAAATATACAAAGCATATTATCATCTGCTGATTACCGTTGCCGATTTAACATATGACCAGGCTAGTAAACTGCTCATATGAAAAAGCTTATACAATGGATTTTGGTCGATTAGTAAAATCAGTGTTCAAGTGATAGGCATCCTACTCTGCGATCATATAGCCCGTAGCGTGGTTGCATCTAGTGGTAATAAAGAGTTATTTATATTCAAAGATGAGCCACAAAATACACGACGATGCTCCACCGCCGTATCCGGGGGGAAATGGTTTTAACTTGATTCAGTCCCGGACAGCCTCACCTGGTACTGGGGGGCTAGTATCTGTGGATTTCCTTCCCGACACCACAAAAGGTGGTGGTGTGTTTTCGCTGGCGGAGTACGGACCGTTCCCAACCGTTGTCGCGCGTGCGAATGAATGGTTGAGTGCAAACCAAACTCTGCAGCTGGTCACTTGCGAGACTGTCAAATTTAATACCACCTCCAGCGGAGCCATTCGTACGTCGACGGAATCGGTATTTAGTATTAGCTACGGAGAAGAATATTATGTTCGAGGACTACGATTATGGATAAAGCCAAGTGAGTCAAAAATGCTGCTGTTACGGTATTGTAGATGGAATCATTCACATGGACACGCAGTTCGGTACTCCATAGTTACTTGTGCTGTACGAAGTTAATTGTATTTTTTCACCTTATTTTATTATATGCGCATGCTGTATGAAAAACGTGCCAGTTATACAGATGTATTCACCAAGTAACTGGAAATCCTTAGAAAAAGTTATCAAAAAAATTTCGCAAACGTACCACCACAAAAATTGAACGGGTTGTCAATTCTAGTTTTCAGCCTGATGCACATTGTCAGTGCCAATGAGTAATCTCATTACGAGCCCTGTTTCTTTTATTTAGGAACGGACGGTGTACCGGCGAGCCAACAAATCGGATACTACAACCTCGTCCCTAGCGTGGACTTTGCCGCTACGGGCCCCGGCACCGGATCCCACTTTATCCGAGCCGATCGCTTGGACGCGGTCATCGCCAATGCCAACCGCAAGTTCGCTGACGACCCCATCGCTGGCACCGTTCTCACCATCGAAACCATCGCAGTTCACGTCGAGCCCAACGGGACAGTCAATCCCGATCGCAGCGCCTGGCGGCAATCTGGTCCCGGGGGTGAACTACTTGGTCCGGCGCTCAGTAATTTCCACCATCATACCCAGCACGGTGTTATCGAGAGCTACGTATACGCACTGCGGGTGTTCTTCATTAGCGGTACGCCAGCGTACGAATCCGTTGGAATTGCCGATTTCATTCCGACTGAACTGTTGCAAGGGACGAGTGTGTCCGGGCGACCGCTGCTGGAAAATTTTACGCAAGTATGGGCTAAAGCCCATCGTTGGGCCTTGGATCAACCGGCGCACGTCAGGATTGTTAATGTCCAAACTGTGGAGCTCCTGCAGAAATCGGCAATTGGGCCGGACACAGTGGCTGCTTCGTATACAGAAAGGGAGGCGCCAGGTTACTATGTCAAGTATCTGCGGGTAGCCTTTGTTTCAGGCGGAATGCAGGCGGCACTGCGCAGTGGACCAGCAAAGCTTAACTGTAAATTATTTATACCCAACATGCTACGAGCTCCAGGATGCTGCTCGTGGTCTGGAAAGTTCGAACATCAAGCGGAGGTTGGTACGGTAGACCGTAGATAATATGCCGCACTCAAATGCAGACTTTCGATTGCAGAGTGCGTAATTTACAGTGAGCGTCCGATAAAACGTATCAGTACAGTTTTTTTCCCATGTACATTTTGTTAACTTCATGAATATCAAGCTGGGGTACTACCCATAACTGCAGACCTTTATTTGCCAGGTTTTGAACATCGCTATGGTAGTTACTTATTATCCGGCGTTATATACTTACTCCGTGTTATTATCGTTTATGGGGATTAATTGACCGAGCGAGCGAAACGAGCGAGGTTTATGCTTCAACAGTTGGGCCAAAAGTCACTTGGTACATGGCAATAAATCTCGAAAACCTATCATTA
>JAQGAU010001051.1:0-21811 GCA_034698045.1 Paramacrobiotus richtersi | reverse complement strand
TTGTTTGCTAAATCAACATCTTGGTCGACAGTGAAATGGAGGTTGTGGTTGTAAGCTGCAAAGTGTGGCTAATTAATCTGATCCTTGTTATGTAACATCATTCCGAAACAAAATAAGTATCAATAAAAATTAAATAAATATAAATAAAGTAATAGTAGAGATATACAGCCTGTACAAATCAAAAATAATAAAAAAAGCAGCTGCTTCAAAAACAATAGTATTCTTAAAAATGGTATAGATGGCAGTAAATTAATATAATTATATATCTGCGTATGTAAAGCGTCGGGTTGTAATCATTTTTATGCTGGATGAAAGATGGCAGTTCAACCAGTGTTATAAAGCACATTCATGCAGTTTACTGTAGATATATACGTATAGTTACGTCTAGCTAGTAGAAGTACAGATAAATCCGTCGTTCCAAATTAAGTTAACGCGCCGAAAAATACCTGGTCATTTTTCAACAGAACTACGAATAATCTAGATTCGTACACCTTTTTATGTATCAGATTCTTTGGATCTACCATATTTGTCGTGCATAGCTGTACCACTTCCTATAACAGCTATCGTCTCTTGTCTGGCTTGGTATCTAGTAATATCGCAGTAATTCATAAAAATAAGTTTTCAGTAAAAGTTCAACTAAAAAATTCTGTTTGGTTAAGTTTTTGGATACAATTAAAAGGTTTCGTGAAGATTAATACCGGTTCATGTAGTACATCACATAGTTTCGAGAACAGTAATAGCACAACTTAGATTGTGTGTGTTACATACTCAGAACTTCCGCTATGTATCTATAACGACAGTTTAATCGATTTTCATGTAAGAATATATTCATAATAAATAGGAAATCGCTATAGGCACCCCCTTTCACCCCCGTTTACTATAGGCACCCCTTTTCGCACCCCGTTTGCTATAGGCACCCCTTTTGAATTAAAGTGTTTGCACTATGTAATATCAACAATCACGTTGTACACCTGGATGTGGAAATCGTTCCGCACAGTTACAATAGCGAGATCACTGGTTCTAGCCATAGTACGACTGAATCAGAGACAGGCCGGCATCTCTTGAACTTCAAACTCTTGAACTCTCTATAACTTCAGTTCTACTATGATAAAGGTCTGGTTAGCCTCTTTCTGGAAGCGCTTCGAGTTGACCTCGAACTCTTCGAAGTTTGCATATATATATATTCGCTCTTTAGAATCGCTTACGACAGGAGATGATCAGGACGATCTGGAAGTCGTTTCCAGCTACGATATGCCAGTATCATATAATAACAGTATTACGGGCATACGCTTAGCTGTGGATGTTAGCAAATGCCACGATTTAATTACGACAATAAAAGTATTGCAACAGCGATGCATGTTCTAATTATTCTTAATTTAAAAGGGGTGCCTATAGTGATTCTGGGTGCAAAGGGGGTGCCTTTAGTGAAAGGGGGTGTATGGGGGTGCCTATAGTGGTACCCTAATAAATAAGAACGAAGATTAGACACTGTGTATTATTCTAATCGTTCTTTTTATTACAGCAAATTCATCGTCAGTGCCTTCCTTTACCCCAAAAACTCAATCTCCAGCGACCATTCCCTCTTTCAACGTGACTGCCACCTCGCTCAGCGATTATCTGTACGACTGTGGCGAAGAATGCTGGAAGAAGTACTCCATGTTTAACAGAACCATCTTCCAGCCAAACTTTCCAAAATCCCGAATCCAAAACACCACGTTATCATTGTCTAGTTCCAACTTCACCACGACAACTCGTTCGGTATCATCGACAGGATCTAGAACAGCCAAACTAGCTGAAGATGATCCGTTCCCATCTGGCATACTACGGCCAGTACAAAAGTATCCAAGTAGTCTTTCCGGTCCTTCGACACCTTCGTCTTTCTTCCGTAAAACCAGTGATCTCTTGACAAGAACCTCCATGACCTTACCGAGAACTACAAATGTTGCGAATACCATTAAACCAATATTACGAAATGCTAATTCGACGTCGGTGAACATGTCGTCCACTACACGCCGACGAACCACATCACCGGAAACCGACTACCACGACCCGGCTCCCGAGCAGTGGGAACACATCAACGAGACCGCGTTCTATCTAATGACCTTCAACGGCAGTTGCCACGAGATTGAGCAATCGCAGGACGCTGCGGAAGGCTTTGTTGAATCATTCTCCAAAGCTTTTGTGTCTGCATTTGATAATCTGGATCCGGAGCAGATTAGAGTGTGGTCTATTGCATGCGGATCGGTAATTGTCAACTTCTCCATGCCAAACTGGGAACATGCCAATCATTTCGGATATATACATCAGAGAATATTTGGTCTGCGGAACTTTTCTCTATATTTTACGGGGAAGTTGTACAGGCCGGTTTCGTTGACCCGTATACGCGGGGATGAAGAACAGACGCTCGCCCACTTGCAGATCGCACCGACTTCCGGTCGGTTCTATCCGGGGGTGATATATGTGGTGGTTGGCGGACTTGTTGGTAAGCAGTATATGGCAGTGCTGTATACAGATCTTTTCGTTTATTAGGTAAAACCTGTATCGATAGATTTACCATTTTGTTCGGGTGGACCGACAATACTAACAAACTGTCTGTAAGGCCGTTATAGTATAAATTTACACTTCCGAGAAAAATTTAGTTATAAACTTGTAAACTGATGTAATTCTTTACAAATAGAACGACTTTGGAAAAAAATTTGACACAAAGAGAAAGACCTACCGCAATCAGAGCTACAGCTATACTAAACCGAAGACATACAGATATTCTAATAAAACATATAGAAAAAGTTAGCATAAAGAAAACATTATCTTTCATAATGTTTGTCACGCTATGGTGCTTGGAAATTTTCAGTAAACAACCCTTAATTACTGCAATGTGTAGGATGAGTCTGATGAACCTGTGTAACTAGTACTGACTAAATAAACCTTTCATTCCAGGCTTAGCCCTCCTAACCATCGCCACCATCCTCATCGTCCGTCTCCACCGGCGCCGCGGCCGCGAATTCTCCCTGTCCATAACCAACGACACTGTCTGCTCTGCCCCTACAAAACAGCTCTCTAACCCCAACGCTCAAGACTACACCCTGACCCGGCTGCCGCGCACCACAAAACTCTTCATGTCGGACATGGAGCGTAACCCCTGGGCCTACACCAACCCCGACTTCCAGGCATCCTTACCGTCCCTCCACGCCCCGGGACGGAAAACCGAGTATCTGAACTTCGTTAACCACGGAGTGATTCCGACGCGCCAGAGGATCTCCAGTCCGGATTCGACGTCCTCCATGACGAAGAACCCTCTCCTGGAGGTCAGGGCATGGGGCCAGAAGGATACGTCCGTGTCCACGGCCACGTCGACTGCAGCAGCCAGTTCCAGTCAGAGTTCCCAGGGGGAGAAGAAGAGTGACAGGAAACACGAACTACCGTAGAAGTCTTTCATATGTGATGAATTTTCAAGTTAAGGACAGGTCACTGAGTAACCACTGCACCCGTGCACATGGATGGTGGTGCTTTGCCTGAGCAATATGGAAGCTGGGAAATATTTTATTCCGAAGCTTGTTGTCGCAATGGAATAAGCGTTGTTGCGACTACTGTTGAAAGAGTTTTAACTTGACGAATGTGGTTTACGGTTTAATGAATCTCTAATTATCCGTGCTTCGATGTTTCTACTTTGAATGGGCTGTAATTACTTTGTTTTTGATGAACAGTCAGTGCGAGATTTGTACACTGAATATGTATTTTTTTGTTACTTGTTTTGTGCTCTTATATTGTATTGCGGTTTGCGTGCCAAAAGAATCATCTGCGAGTATCGCGATATCGGTAATGCTTGTCTTACTCATACGTTTATTTCCGGTACTTCGAGCACTTACAGTTGATTATCTTTATTGTTCCGTTTAACGACACATTACAAAAATGCTGTTGCGTCAAAGCGAACATCATTTCGTTAAGCCGAACCTCGACCATTTCTTCACTGGGCGCAATTGCAACAACAGGCGGATAACTCTGCTGCGTTTATTTTGGAAGACTTCCAGTAAAAACTGCCTAACTGTTCTCCAGTAATACGTTTCCTTGTATTTTCTTAATGCTATCGGGAAATGTTTTCGGGATGTCTTTTCGGCTTTTGCCTTTACCGTCTAGTACGCACAGTTAAAGTTTCATTTTTCATTGAAATTTACGCTTTTTGCTGCTGCAGTCTTATCTGACAGCAGAGGATTAACGCGGCAGCACAGATTTTGCCCGCTTCTGCAGCTGCCTTCTTGCTGTCTAATAAACTGCGCTAACAAGATCAATTTTTTTAATATTTGTAGCACACATTTATATGTGCATGTACTGCAGATAAACCAGTGAATTATACTAGGATGGCTTTTATTGAATGACTGGCCGGCTTGTAACAGAAACGATGCCGATATCGATCATCCTGAAATCTTATGGTACAGTGTCATTCACACTCTCGGTCTTCGAACTATCATTAAGTATCATCATTTTGACAATAATTATGAGACTTGAAAAAAATTTCCTCGTAGTCTTTGTTGAATTGTTGGTAAGGAACATCTAGACTAAGATATCCCTCTGCCGACTCCGCGCCTAAGATTCTCTGCAGATTCCTTTGAATTTCGTGGAAAATAGGTCGATTTGCGGGAAGCAAGCTCCAGCAGGTTTGCATGATATCGTACCTGAAAGGTGAAACCCAAAGAATGACGCTTTACTCCATTGAGATCTATAATTAAGATACGACGCACTCTTATACGCAAACGTTATTAACACTCTGTTTAGGGTGGTATACCAACATTCTTTTTTGCATAGAAATGTTACGGGTCTACAGCTGTCTTACGTACACCTCAGCAGGACAACAAGGAGGACGTTCCATCTGCAAGCCATGGGTCAGTGAGGAAACAAATTCTGTAATGGTGTGCCCATGAACTTGGCTGTTGGAATAGGGTGTCTCTCCCAGAGTGAATACTTCCCACATCAGGATACCAAATGACCACACATCACTGTACTGTGAAAAGACGCGTCGTGTAATGGATTCCGGTGGCATCCATCTCACCGGTAGCGGAATCTGTACAGATATGTACACCCGATGACTGTTTTATTTTTTCCACAAACAGCACACATATTGCCAGATGTATATGCGCCACGAGCGTAGAACCAACAATGGGACCCGCTCTGCTATGAAAGAAGGTGTTCAGTCGTTCTTTTTGGACCTCGTTATACTTAGTTTCGGGAGACTATCATTATGTACCGTGTATCTGCCGCCGATTCACCATAATATTATTATTAAGATAGAGTACCGTAATCACACCGCGACAGTCATACGATTCATAACGTAGTCTCCCAACAGTAAAATTCCGGCCAACAGTGATCAATCATTTTTTCACTCCATTAGCTTATATTTATCCATTTATGTCTCCATAACAGGACGAGTTTTTTAGATTCTAAAGCGGTATTTTGTTTTCTCTAACGGACGACTCACCGATTGATCATATACCACATATTCTTCCTGCTGTCGAGCCATGCCAAAATCGGCAATCTTGACAATCAGTCCGTCCGTAACGAGAACATTACGTGCTGCTAGATCCCGGTGTATTATCGATCGACTGTTAAGATAATCCATGCCGCGACTGATTTGAAACGCAAAGCTGACGAGGTCACGCGTGGACATAATAGTGTTATCAAAGTTGCATTCTGGAAATGTTCCACAGCTCTTTCTCAAAGGCTTAATACTGGCTCGTAGTTTTTCCAGCTCATTGTCGTCACAGTCCAATAAATATCCGGCAGCATCGACATGGCTGTAAAAATATGCTCCTCGATGCATTCTAACATACTTTAGCAGCGATCCGTAGCAGCAGTACTCTGTCAGGAGAAACACTTCTCCTGAAACAAAACACCACATTCAACAACTAATAAAACATGGGCATGCTTCACGCATTTAGTTCGTACCTTTAGTAACAACTCCCAGAAGATTGACGATGTTTAAATGTCGCCCAGCTTTGATCATCATCTTCATTTCTTCCATTAGTTGTTTGATATGCTCATAATTGCTCGCATTTTTGACACCTTTTACAGCTATGACTGTGGGATCTTTGCAAAGCTGCCCTTGAAGTCCTTTTGCTAAGCCTTTCCTCACAATTCCATATTCACCAGTTCCCAGTACGAAATCATCTGCAACCACCATATAGCAAACTGTTTCAGTGTGAGTTGCACTACTAAGACTGCAGCGATAGTGAGTTTAGTTATTTTCTTGATTTGCTTATTTTCTGGATTGGTTTAGGTTTTGTTTAGTTAATGCTGATGTTGCCAGTTGCAACCACATTTTGCACAACTCAACCGCAACATCTAATTGTTGTTGCACAGCCAGTTCCAGTTGTACAACCACACTTACGGATTTCTAAGTTAGCGAGTGGAATTTCCAGAAGGTCAATGTAGTCCTGTACGGCATCACCGACAGGGTTGGAAATCATAAATGAGAGGTATAACGACACCGTTGACGCATCTGACGTTTTTCGCATGTCACCGAGTCGCATTTGTCGACGTCTCCAACGATAATAAACACCAGCGCCAATGCAAAGGGCCAAGATAATCGGAAGTATAATTCCCAGGACCACAGCTAAAGTCGTCATTTTCGATATGCCATTAGCATCGGTAAAGTCCGGCATTGCACTGTCATCCCGACGAATGATTACATAATCGATCAGCATTTCCGCCGGAAACACTGTATTTTTGTCCGGCGAACCGACAACATTTCCGCCCACTGCCAGGCGCACAATAGTCTGCATTTGATCAGGAGGAATCATCGACCTGTCGTAGACAGAAAAAACCTCCTTTCCATCAAAGTACCAAATTACCTTTGATCTTGTTCGTAGTATCTTGTACAAGTGGAAATCTTTGCTGATATCCACGCCCGTATCGTAGATTTGTGTCACTTTGCCCTCCGTACCGTTTGGTAGAACGTAGAACATGTTAGCGACAATCTTCAGAGGGTTGTCACCCCGAACTTCAAACGACAGAGCAGGGGGAAAGCTGGTACAGGGATCAACGAAAACAGAACAATATGCACGACCTAAGGATAATAAACTCCATAAGCCTACGCCTTTCGGGAACTTGGCGCGCCATTCAATTTCCCCATACTGAAAATGATATTTGTCTTTGGTGTCGATGCGTCCCGATGTGTAGCGAAATCTGGATGAGTTGCCGTACACTTCCTTCTGAGCGACGATGACTAAAGATCCATTTCTAACAGCCACATTGCTCCGATGATACTGCTGGGACTCGTTGTATGCTTTTTGGTCCTCGTCCGTAAAGTCTACTATTCTCCATGTTGAACGGTTTAGGGCATTGCCGTTAAAATCATCGCGGACTATGGTAGGTTTTTTTACGTTATCGTTATCACAGAAAACGTTGCAATATGCAGCAACTGCAAGGAGAGCGGAATACCGAACGCACATTCTGGTAGTAACCTCGTAGCAAAAGAAACTGTCACGAGATGCATAACGCTACTGTGATGGATGTTGCATGGCATGGCTAAAGGTTATCAGGCATACGAAACAAATACGTCAATACAAATGGACGCAGACAATAAGACCAAGCACATGTGCCGTACTTATAAGCCACCAATCTAGAACAGCAACATCGAGAAATCTTGTCCATGACACTTTTGTAGCTATTTCTTGCCTCTCGTGGGAAATAATCATAAAGTAATGTTGTGGTATTCAGTCGTGCTCGGCCGTGTGCTTCTTGAAAGCTGGAAAATGCCGTATGGAGGCTGTGACTCAACAATACCAGGAGGTTTTGTTCAGAGCTTCACGGGAATGACCGCATAACCAATTGGAAAAATGGCAACAACGACATTGCAGAACAATACGCTACCGAGAGCAACGTACAATAGGTAGGTCTCATGAGACCTACATCAGTGGAAGCAATGCAGACAGAAATATGACTTATGGGAACCAACTCTACTTTGGCCGATCGGTAAATACGCTGATACATGAGGAAGAGTCACCCTTTTTGTGTTCTGTGCAAAGTTTCGTACAACGAAGGGGGCCGACAACTAGACACTGTGAGTTGACTGTTCCAACAACTAGACACCTAATGCCCGTTTGTGCTGATTAAATGCGTGCGTGAGTTGCGAGCCAAGCAAGACTGAGAGACAGACAGGCCTCTCTACACCTGTCTCGAAAGGACCGCAGAGAGGCCTGTCTGTTCTGTGTCTCGCTGTAGCGCGACTCAACGGAGACTGTGTATGGGTGGCGCATTCAATCGCAGTACACACGGGCAATAAGTGTCTAGTTGTTGGAACCGTAAACTCACAGTGTCTAGTTGTCGGCCCCCTTCGTTGTACAGAATATTTACACGAACGACTCGGAACGAGAGCGGAAATGTATTCTGCACAACTGTTTGCAGTTGCACGAATAATTTACTTTTGCATGCACATGGTCGACAGAACCAAGAGACATTTTTAGACAACTGCAGCGACAACTAAGGAATTTAGGAAGAGGCTACAACTATGTAATGTATACCATTAAAAAATTGAAAAAACAGAAAAAGATCGAATAAACGAGCAGCCTCGCAAGCCCTGCAAAAAAAGCGCGTATCACAATCAAGTCTATAATGCATGCGTAAAACTACTTTAAAATTAGCTTCCTGCGGATTAGCACCTTGGGTACTTGCACTGGAGTCCAGCTCACACAGCGGACTGCCATCATCCTTACAATTCCAGAATCCAAACTTTTCTCCGATCGAATCCAAACCCATACAGTTCCACGAGGATACCGAGTCCGATTTCAAATTATGCACCACTTTATAAATTCGAGTCACATCAGTTTTCTGCTAGACAGTTCAACTCTTGAAGGTCGTCGTACTCACTTCGGTTAAACTCTTGGTCATCCGACTCTCTGCCAGTTGAGGGGTTGAAATACTTGGTTCGGGTGGCATCCGTTCGAATCATGCCTAGCCATGGTCCTTTTGGCCATTTCCCCATGGATTTCACTGAAAACAGGTACAAAGAATTCCTTTTTAGGATAGCTCAAAGCAGTCAGCCTATGGGCACTAAGTCTAGCTGTACTCATAGAAAACGGAAGATTTAAGCAATCGCTGTTTAATTGCCATATGATTACGTGGGACCTGGGAGATATTTCTGATACAAAGAATAATACAAAAATGAGAATCAGTAGAGCCTTCTGATGGATGGATCGTGATTCCGTAACCATGAAGAAACATGGAACCGTGTGTGCTTAAAACATTATTATCGACTGGTTGTTGCTTCTTCAGGAAATACGACACAAAGAATTTGAGCAAGAATAAAGGCTGATCATTCTTGCTGAAACCTGCATGCAAAAGTCAACGATTATCTTGCCGCAAAGCGCGCCCGATACAGCCGTTTCCTATTGCGTGCAAGCTGGACGAAAATGTCTGAAAAGCTGTATTCAATCTGCATTTCTAACTGCCAAATGAAAAAGCTAACGAATAATTGTTAAGCTATGTAAAAGAAATGTCCGTACCTTTATCACGGATGAAAAAATACTCTCGCATGCTGTTAACCTCCACCAGGTGTGCGTTGGGTCCAAACATCTTGCAGAATGCTGCGGCCTCGTAGTGATTCAATCTAATTGAAAAAAGCCACATTAACGATTACATGTATGCGTACAATACAATGAAATGCTATGATTGATATCACTCAGAAACCGGTATAAAAGTCATTGTACTGTATGCCGTACAGAAAGTAAGTAACAAATCGAGATTATTCTGGCGGTAATGCGTTATGATAATATTATGCACTTAACATTCGCATCGTAACAGATGCGCTTCAGTATTTTTGCTACTCATCGTCGTTCTTTATAGTACATCTTTACGAAACATAATGCATGTCGTTATGCATCGGTACAGAGTAAAGTCGCTTCCAAAGAAATAGCAACTATTCCCATAGGGTTCCCACATGTCCGGGCACCAGCCAAACGTGTGTTGTCCAAATAGGAATATGAATGTTAAACTAAGCTGCACTATCTTCATAACTGAACATCACGCACGCTTGCGGAGAAAACGGGATGAAAGGAAAACTGATAAGAAGATCAGTACGTAAATCTGATAACGAGACAGGATACTAACGGTATATGTCGCAGTAGCAAGTGCTGCCGCGGAACTCCACATCGGCTTGGGTGTTCGCGACACAGGGATGTATTCACATTTTTACATGTACAGGCCCCGCCGACAGAGTACTAGGGTAGACCACTAGCCGGTGTGCATCGTTAAAATGTTCGCAGAATAATATCTGTGCGTGCAAACGAAGTTGCACTTTGTCATATAACACACGGTACGTCGGTATGACATACAGAAATGTTTACTTCAGTACCTTGAATGTGTAGACATCATTGTGAACAGTGTTGTTGTATACCGTTCTAACGGTGGAAATAATAATTGAGTATCAATTTGGAGCAGTGCGTTCCAGATATTCGAGTGTTTATAAATCTGAAGCGTTAAAAGAAAGTATAGCCACAGAACTGATCTTGCAGTGGAACCACTTAAACTGCATTGATCATCATGCAGTTGCGATAAATTAACGGCTCACTAACTTTCATGATGCCTGAATAATATACAAAACTTTGTTCTTTGGTACTACATTCTCAGGAAAAAGCCAGATACAAATTAAAAATTTTTGGGAAAGTGCTGTATGGGAAGACGTGTGACGCAAAAGCGACAAGGTTAACTTGACGCGCTGGAACTATTATACCACGACTTTTACGACAACTGTTTCAGCGTCGCATCTACTATAAACGAATCACAAACTTTTATGGTATTTTTTTCACTAGTACGAAGTACATTTTTCCATTTTTTTGTCATCCCAACCGTGAGCTTTGCAAGACTACTTTGAGACCTGCAGTGAATATCACCAGAAACAGTACCACGTGGGCCGCCAACTATACCCTCGCGAATCTTTAATTGCAGACTTTGCTGTAACATTTGAGGGAGAAAGCTATAGAGAAATAACAAAACACTGAATACTACAGCTCGACAATCATAAAGATGATAAAGCCACAAACTACGCAGTAACCTTAGGAAGCAAGCGTCAGGGACAGTAACGTAAGTCAAGACAAACTGGTATACATCAGCGCAAAGGATGGATTTCCACGGTCTCCGTCAGAAGCATGTGAATTTCTGCATCCAAAAGGCCTGCGCATTGTTTGCGACTGTACGCTGATACGTGTTAATTTGCGTACCGTGCGTATGTATTCTAAATACCGTATGGGTGACTCGTGGAAATGCTTTTGTTGGTTCTTGTAATGTACCGTGTCTTTGCGAATAGCAACGGAGCGTATTGTGTTATTCGTTTGAATCTCTCCCCACCCACGCTCCTCATTCGGTATAACAATGATGTACATCGAAAAACGTTATCGGGAAACGCGCTAATGTCCTATTTCCCGCAGCTATTCTTTGGAATGCGGTGTCTGTTTTCCATAGGTCGTATTCTTTTCTACATTTGCTAAGCAGAGTTCATGTGCAAGCGCCTGTTCAGTTCTTTCTGTAACACGAATTCCAGACCTGGAAAACGAATAAAAACACATCGGGAATCCCTTCTTCCTCTGTACATCAAAAGTGCTAAGTAAGCCTGGCTTTTCCGCTTGAAACCTTTTTTATTCTAATGAAATCCTATACGTGCAAAAATATGTCGCATCGAGCTTTTTGTTCGCAGATAATCTTTCGCAACAATGTCTCTGTTTTAACTGGGTCACCAACAAGGCAATTTTCAACACAATAAAAATCAGTAAAGTTAAGCGCTGACTTTGGTAATTGTCGACCAAAATCTGCGTAGTGATCCATTTGTGTTAATCCATGCTTCAGGTCGTTTTTACTAAAATCCTCTTAGCGATGTCAACTTTGCCGAGTGCCTAATACCGGTTAATGCGACCCGCGCCACAGGTACGGCTCGTACAGTAGCGGTTGCCAGGTACACACATGGTTTGAATAATTGTGAACTCGAGAATGCTAGTTGTCCACAGCGTCATAGGTTTGCGCAGATTGCATTTCGCGTATGGTATAGGCAGAAGAATGCTTCTTGATTTATGCACGATGATTCCTGAAGTAGCTCTTCGCTATAATGGTGCTCTGCTTGGTTGATTACTGCGTAGGAAGTACCGTCTGCGGTAACCTTTTTTCGTTTTAGCTCAGATCAACGTCATGAAAATGAATTCCAGACAAACCTTGTTCTGTGCTAAAATGTCGCATTCGCATTCGTCTTGGGACTTACCAGCTGCTCGTGACGCGCATAAGCGACACCATCTTTGATGCTTAAGACTCCTACAGCCCATCGCTCTGTCTAATGCTGAGCTGCACGGAATCAGCATGTTCTGATCAGATACCATATTAATTGTTAAAAGGTGTCAAACTGTCCGTTTGTCTTCAACACATACATGATTTTATCGGAGTAATGTCTGCGCATGAGCAGCATTTGTTATATTTCGATGTTTATTCCATTCAAAAGATCCCACGGATGTAACAGCACGCTTTGCAGCAGATATAGGACACTCGGTTTCGGCAAAGGTCAGTACATTACAGGTCGGTTATTTTCTGGCGTACATTATGTTCTCGGTTCTGTTTGACGGGACCATCGCGTAAAGTATAACGTCAACATAGCTAATGTCGGCAGCCCAAATTGCAATTGATTCGCCGGAAATCAAAAAATATAATCTATTTGGTCATTTATTAGGGCGAGCCTTGGTTTAGTTTGGGATTGCCTGCATTTAAGGTAAGCAGGTCCAAAAGTCTTCGTGGTCCAAGTCAAGCAAACATTGACATTTACCTATTCGTGGCGCATACAGCTGTTCCGAGAGATCGAGCAATTTCTGTCACCATCTTTCTAATCTCGTGGTCAAAGTGAACTACTGCAGGTGTCATGTTTATAATTTCAAGTGTCATAATTTCTAGTGCTACGGCAGTATTCCGTGAATGCGATCGGTTATCGTCGTAACGTATTCCTATCGAGACGAAAATGCGTATCTATAGTACATTTAGGGGTGTTTTGTTCTCAGCATGAGCGTACGTTGTCAGGTGACTTCTGCTTGAACCTCATTTCTTAACATGGAATATTTGCCTGTTCGGACCTTTACTAGCAACATTCTCGAGTATCGATCAATATTTTGTACCAATCACTTTATAAGTCCCTTCTGGTCATATCCTATTTCGAGAAATTTGTGGGCAAAGGAAAAACCCATTTTTTCGGCGTTCCACCACGTATCATAAAGCTTCCATTATTTGCAGCAGTGAAAAGGCCATCGGAAAATTGCTTTCATTAAGATAATGTCTCGATAACACGGACAATGGTTCTGCGACAAAATGATCCTGTTTCGCTCGAGCAAACTCAGCCTTACCCATATCGCGTTATGTCTCTTCTATTTGCAATAATGAGAACTGTGGGATAGGCAATTTCTATACAATAATGTGGTACTGCGTCGGCGTTGGCAGATTTCGGCAAAACATCTTACTCACGTGCTCTACAATTTCTGTGACAGCAATGATACATTTTGTGCTCTGCATGGGAAAACGCACTATAGCTATCATTATAAAAGTCGGAATTGTCTGTATGGCAGCGGTTAAAAGGGGCAGCCACGCAACATTGATTGTTCTGATTTCTGAATTTTGTTCAGCAGATATTTGTTCAATTTTTTCGTCTGTATTCGAACATTCGCCACAAAAATCTCCGCCATTAAATTTATTACTGTAAAAGTACTTTGCTCTACACTGAATAATTTGACGGTGTAGAACACCATGCCAATCCTACTCAAATGCTATTTATAAGGTCACATTCTAGTTGTTCAGTACTGTCCATAGTACTTGTAGTGGATCGCCTCTTCTTTTTTTTGTTAGAACACCTGTCTTGAATACTTCACTAATACTTATGTTGCAGAATGACAGATAAAGTGCACTCCTGCAGCCTTGATGAAGGTGACTGCTGACTGGGTAAGCGAACTATTTCTACACGTTACTTGATTTGGTTCCTTGGAAACATCGTACCTAAAGCGAATAACTTTGAAGCGTGAGGTTGTCGCTCAGGCCTTCAGCTCGTTGGGGGAGGCGTAGGATGGACTGACAATACAGAAATCACATCGGAATTAGGGAAACAGATCTATGGACGTAGGAAGCTTAAAACATCACATGAACATACAATTATTAAGATCATCTCCGAAAACGTGCCCTTTTCCAGTTGTTTGATAGCATGCACATGCATAAATTCCTATTATTCTCGGCTCGAGCAAAAAGAATTTTAATCCTTTTTTGCGCCGAATTCAACAATAGGCACTTGGACGTTGATATAGAATAGATCCATGTGATCCAACACAACTGTCATTATTACCTCAATTCGCCATTGTGCACCTTTTGTTGTGGTACTTACAGTTCTCTTGAGGCTAGATTGCCAACGCAGTATATCGGCAGAGCCAGGATATTTGTCATTAATATTACGTTAATGAATAACGGTTAGACTCATGTACACATCCACTGTACCAAGAACTTACTATAGCCAAGTTATCATAACTCTAGATATAGTAAATTCTTGACTGTACGCATAAGTTACACAACTGACGATTGTTTATGAGATCCTCGCCGAGCAGCGTGTCATAGACAGTTGCCAATTAATATGTCCCTATCTTGATTGCTTTGACGGTTCAGTGTCAAGGTTTTCGTTTGAGCATTCTAGACAACTGTAACAACAACAGCAGTATCATGGAGACGCAGATCATCCGCATTTTACTCCACTAACTGTATGCTTATGACTTCTCTACAGTGAAACCATTTTACCTTGCGGTTGCAGTTCGGACGGGCTCACATCAGGAGTCGACGAACTAACGGATCCAGCCAATTCTGCAGGTAATGATAGTTTATTTGTATTTTGTCACATTATTTAAGTGCTCCACTAGTTCTCAGGTAAATGTTCATCAGCGTGCGCAAAGCACAGTTTTCGATTGAAATACGGTATAGACTGTATGAAAAAATCTATAACGTAGCAAACAAGAAACCTGACAGGAACGGTCAGGCAATCTCCTATTCCTTTACACGCATGTACGAGTATGGAAAAACTTTTCAACCCATACCAATAGTGCAAAGTTTCCCAGCCACCCATACAGCATCGATAGAGTTTTTTGTCAGCATCCTAAATCAGCTTTCAAAAGTGATGTGCAACGGTGCTGGTAATAGAGAGTTATTGATGGTCAAGGTTAGCCACCAACCCTCCAGAGGGTAGTTTTAAAAGCATCAATGGTGGGCTCTATTCAGAGTAGAGCTTGACCCTTGACCCATAGTTCTTCATCAAGAAGGAAATTCTACATTGTATAAGAAGAGATTTCTCGTGTGTCAAGGTTTTATCCATTAATATTACGGGAACTTCCAAGATTAAGGTACTAATACAGGGTCAACGGAAGGAGCGAAGATTCGTATTAACAGTTAATGCTAGCATTGCAGGGACAGGTTAACGCAGACCACTGCTTCATCGATGTTTAGGTAGTTCTTATTCAATATGCGCCAGCGGAAGCAATATTACGTATATATTCATGTAATGATGACTTATGCAGTGCGCATTGGCAGTAGCATGTTTACTTCCTGGATTTGCGCGGACCGAATGTAGCGGTAGCCGGAAGCTTTGTCTGTTGTCAACCAAATTAGATGTGTCAAGAGTATCGCTGATGGCAGGAACAAGAGAAAGGGGAAAAGTTCTTGTATAAGAGAACCTACAGCCCGACCTTACGTAGCTGTTGATCTTTAGCTGTGCACTGACACTACTGGGGAAAATAGATCGCTGAGATGCCTAGCTAACAAATTCAGATAGTATCTTTGCTGTCTCGCAAAGATGAGTGGGTGTTTTCCGCTTTCCCAACTGATCGCTCTGATCCAACGCAGAAACACTGTAGTTCGTTTAAATTCTGAAAATCCCTGACATCGGCAACTGTGCAGTTCATTGCAGATTTGATTGTTGTGAAATGCTCATGTCATTGTAGAGCAGGCGCAGCGAATCCGCCATTCCACATCGTCGCCATCCTTGTTCTACCACCCTCGTCTTTAGTCACATTCTTTTAACAATCCCGTCGTCTGAGCAGAAATGGCTAATCAATCGACAACAATGGATAACACCAGCCTTATTCCAAACATAACGGAAGAGGAAACACCACAACCTGGGTATTATCCAAACGCAGAACCTGTCGGCATCATAATCCTCTTGTTCTGCATTGCAACGGTTATCGCCAACGCTGTCCTCATTGTGTCATACTACAAATGCCCTAATCTCCACACCCGGTTTAACGTGTACATCCTGAACCTTTCGATTGGGGATTTGATCCACGCTGCGGGCAGTGGATGGGCCAACATGGAGCTGTTCTATAGCAATGGCTGGCACTTGGGAAAAACAGCCTGCACTGTGTACATTTATGTGTATTATAGCTCCAGTTTGTTCCTGTTCCACGTGCACCTTCTCATCAGCATCAATCGTCTATGGGCAGTGACATCACCGCTTACTTACAAGCAATATCACAGCAAGAAACTAGCGGTGATAAGCTGCACGGCTCTGTGGTTGTACGCTCAAGCGTGGGTCTTGCCGGGGCTGATTCCTGATGCGCTGTATTATCGGGAAGACACTACTGCAGATTGTGCGTTTAACAGCATGGCCCAGCCGGGTTGGTCGTTATGGTGCAGCTATATCGGTTATGATGTCCCAATTGTCTTGATCATTGTGATCTATCCGGTGATCTGTTGGAAGTTCTGGCAGCACCGAAATGGTTACCTCAGGAGGAAATTCCAGCCACGGGTTGCACCTGGCGGAAAACCTTCCGGATTACCATCAGGGCTCTCGCGATCCCACGGTAATACGATAATTAGGCTGCGAGTGCTTCAGGAGTGCTGAAAAAATAGCTAAATAAACATTTTTAAGTACTGCTTCATTTTAAAAAATTATGATAAAAAATTACTTATGAAAATTTAAACTGGAGGCTTACCAATTATCCGGCTAAAATGTTTTCTAAATGCATAAGCGAATATTAATACAGCAGAGGGGATATGTTTTTGTAGGTGGAGATACAGCTATATCGGGAAAGACCTCAGAACCACCTCGGTCTTTCGTCGGTCCACAGGTTATGCATAAGGTCACATCACAGACCGATTCACCATTAAAACCAAGCCACCATCGCGCGCAAAATCCCAGTAAGGTGTTCCATTTTAAGATCATCTCATGCCTGGTACTCGGCGTGATCGTCTGTTGGGTGCCGGTCTGCAGCTTGTTCATTATATATACTGTCGCCCCGGAATACGGAACCTTACCATACCTTGCAGTGAGCAGTGTACTATATTACTTCAATCCTTTACTTAATCCGATCATTTATCCACTAACTTCTAACGAGTGGCGGGTGGCTTTTCGAAAAACACTTGGACTGAAGTCCTAAGTTGATCGGCTCGTGCACATCTGTACATACACATCCTCACACTCACTACATATATTTGTGAAACCATATTGGGCTGTCGATCAGCGGACTGGATTAGGTTCCTGGAGGAACGGATGGCCATAGGTCAACTCAACACAGTGAGCAAAAGAGAATTCTGGGTATCAGTCACGTGGACCAACGATAAACTGAGTGTTCTAGAATGTATCAAGTCATAAATACCGAAAGATTTTATTGTGTACATGTCTGCTTTTCGGATGCAGTCTGGAACGACCGTTTGTATAGAAATAGGTAGAAATCACGATTGTGTACATTTGATATTACATGTTTCGCTCTTTCTTGCCATTATTTTTATATTAATTCTTTTCGTATTATGCGCGGGTCGCCCAAATGGTCTTAAAATGGGTGACGTCGTTTCATGTCTAATATCGTACATTTCGCATTTCTCATACATCACGTCTCCTGTTTCATATGATTCCATTTTGGCTCTATGTTCGTTTCATGCGTAATGTGTTTGTAACTATCTTACAGCGATAAATAATAATTCCTGAGCCCATTTGTACGGGGATATACTACGTAAACAGCAGCGCATAGCGACAACTCGTTACCGGTCACCTTTTCTGTCCTGATACCAGGATATTGGATCGACTTCCCTTTAGAAACCCCGAAAATGTTGTTGCGCCCAAACTGTGTTTGGACCGATTCGAAGTAATTACAACAGCGTCCAAACGCTGTTTGGATCGTCAAAGCTGGTGTTTGGCTCCCGTTTGTCGGGGGATTCGTTGCGTAATCTTCCATAACGTTTTAAAAACGCTTCTCGCATCCATCATCTCTCTGTAACTTTATTTTAAAATATTGTCGTTCTCGTTATGAGTCACGAATACTTACGATAGCTCATGTCCTCAACAAGTAACCAACGCGGTGGACTGTGTTTGGGACGTTAATAAAATAATTTCCGGCTCCCGCATTTCTTGTAAGTAACGCTATTCATTCTGTAACAGTCAGAAAAAACCAGCCGATATGGGCCTATTCCTTTAATATTCTTGCTTTCTGTATTCGAAAGAATGATCTAGAAACACCGTCCTGTATTCTGAAATACCATAAAAAAACCGCCCGCAACAATCATTAAATTCACTCTCACCGACTCTGAATGTAGAAAAGGGATCTTCACAAAGTGTGAGGTCATTCGTTCCACTGCATCAGAGATCGCCACAGCTGCACATAACTAAATTATAGGAAAATCGATTCGGACACTTGCAATGTAAACCACGTAAAGGCGTCCTGTTAGCGCAAATATACCACATGTACCGATCAGTTAAATAATTTTGAACGTGGCGACGAAGGGACCATTTTATCGTTGTACGCAGTATAAATAACAAATAACGTCAAATAAGAATTTCTACATGTTCGATTTGATATTCGTAGTCTTTGTGTGCGAGAATGCAAGCGTTTTTGGTAGTACTGGTATGCTGTCCCGACCACATGCTGTTGCTATAATAATGCTATATGTTACTCAAATATATGCTAATGTCTCAGCATCGGCTGCTGTCGAACATAAAACTGACCAAATTTAGTAACAAACTAACAGGCAAGCAGATTTATATACGTCTTGGTATTCAGCGAGTTTACCAGTTGCAGTTGCAAACGATACGTCTAGGTAGCGACAACAACACACAACAAATCAGTCATCAGTTATAATCCGGCAACGATTAGCTTTATTGTAGATTTCTACATGAAGGGCGTGTTTCTTTAGCCTACCTTTAGGACAACTTTCAAAGTCCTACGCTGGTCGATGCTGTTTATAATTGGTGTTTCCTGGTGATGATGCGTGAAATGTGCAGACTCCTAGTTTTGCATGCAAGCAGGTAATTGTCTCCTGAAAGACATGCTGATTAGCAGGATTTGGCTAACACGTCGACATTTCCTGACTAAGGGAGATAGGATAACACTATTAATTATACCCTTGACCTTTACCATATGCACTGCCGTTCATGCAGTCCAGATTACGTTCTACTTTTTGCCTTATCGGTAACTGTACTGCCGTTCTACGGGGC
Source organism: Paramacrobiotus richtersi (assembly GCA_034698045.1). Lineage (NCBI taxonomy): Eukaryota > Metazoa > Tardigrada > Eutardigrada > Parachela > Macrobiotidae > Paramacrobiotus > Paramacrobiotus richtersi. Next base: position 2,352 of record JAQGAU010001051.1, on the reverse strand, counting down.
CGAAACAATTTGTGAAAACAGCACCTTGAATCCAGTGTCTAGGTTAAGTCCGAATCCGCATTAATGTGGCATCCGCCAACTTCAGTACCACGTACTGCACTATTGGTCAAGCCAGAGACACTGTTTTCGACATGGCAAACATGCCATTGAATCTTACTGATCATGAGATAAGTAACGTAACAGAAACCCAAGCTGAAGAAGCAGGATATTATCCCTATGCAAAACCTGTCGGCATCCTAATTCTCCTATCCTGTATCGCAACACTCATCGCTAATACTATCCTGATAATATCATATCACAAGTCTCCTAATCTTCACACCCCTTTTAACTTTTACATCCTTAGTCTTTCATTTGGAGATTTGATACAAGCTTCTGGCATTGGATGGGCCAAAATGGCGCTCTACTACAACAACGGCTGGCAACTTGGAAAAACCGCATGTACAGTTCACATCTATGTGGATTGGGTCAGTAGTATATTCCTTTTCCACATGCATCTTCTTATCAGCATTAACCGGCTATGGGCAGTCACATCACCGCTTACTTATAAACAATATCACAACAAAAAACTGGCGGTACTGAGTTGCATAGCTCTGTGGTTGTACGCAAATGCTTGGATACTGCCAGCACTGATTCCAGATGCTTTGTATTACCGTGAAGACACGGGTCTGGATTGTTCGCTTAACAACGCGGTCCAGCCGGGTTGGACCTTGTGGTGCAGCTATATCGGCTACAACGTTCCCATTGCCTTAATCATTGTGATCTATCCGGTGATCTGTTGGAAGTTCCGGCAGCACCGAAATGGCTACCTCAGAAGGAAATTAAAGTCACGCGTTACACCAAGCCAAAAACCAGCCGGATTACCATCAGGACTCTCGGGATCCAACGGTAATACGATAAGCTACGATAGCTTTAGGAACGCTGGAAAAAAGGGAAAATTAAACCTCCTTAAGTAACTGTTTTTTAAGGATCATAAAAATGTCGAACTATCTGTATAGGTGTACAGCAGCGATGATGACATTTTCTTTTCTTTAGATGCAGATACAGCTGCAGCGCGAAAGACCTCAGAGCCAGTTCGATCTTCCATCGACCCACTGGTTTCGCATAAGGTCACATCACAACTCGATTCGCCATCAAAACGAAACCGTCATCGTACGCAGAATCCCGGCAGGGTGTTCCATTTCAAGATCATCTCATGCTTAGTGCTCGGCGTGATCGTCTGTTGGGTGCCGTTCTGCAGCTTGTCCATTGTCTATTCTGTCAGCCTTAATGATGGAACCCTACCATACCTTGTAGGGAGCAGTGTCCTGTATTACTTCAATCCTCTGCTGAATCCGATCATTTATCCACTAACGTCTCACGCGTGGCGGGTGGCTTTTCGAAAAACACTTGGAATGAAAGCCTAAGTTGATAAGCTCGTACTGCACATCTTTTTGGCGCCATATTTGGCTGTTAATCAGCGGACTGGATTAGGTCCGGCCTGGAGGAATTAGATTACCATGAGTCGATCAACATCGAAGCAACACACCGAGAAGAAGAAACTTATAGGGATCAGTTAATCTAACGTTACACTGATCGCTTTTGAATGTCATGTCTTAAAACCCCATTTTATTGTGTTTGCTTTTAATAATAATAATGTGTGATTTATTGTCGTTCTACAACGGGATAGTGTCCCCTCTAGGTATAAGACAAAATTTAACAACAAAAGTGCGTAAATGCATAGAGTGATGGAATCCCTTTTCGGATCCCTTGTAGAACGTTTCTTATTGGTACCGTTTTTCTTCACGATGCATGCATGAATGATATCTCCCGCTTCATTCCCATTCTCTTCATGTCATGCGCGGATTGCCCATACGGTGCTTCAATGGGTGACGTGGTTTCGTATTATGCATTTCGTATTTCTCACATATCATTTCCTGTTTCCTGTCATCCCATTTTGCCCGTTAACTCGTGTGGTTAGCGAAGAGTCAGCGAAGAAGAAGAAGGGGTAGCATGTATCTTCGTATGTTCTGGCATGTCACTCTTGTATACTAATCACTTGGTCACGCATAATTCAGAAGATCGTCAAGAAAACCTATCATTTTTATGAGAATATAAAGCTTTGCGCTGGAATCGCACAGCCCAGTGGTCAACAGTTTCGGACTTCCATAGACTTCTATGGTGTAACTAGGTAGTGGGAAAACGGTTCACTGCCTTAAATGAGCACGATTCTGGGATCCCGAATATACCCAACAAAGAGAATATGAACGCTGTCATCATAATCAACCATAACATTGCTTCTTCCTCGTCCTAGTGGTGGGATTTTTCGAGCTCGCAACAAGAACAGGCTGTAGGCGACACAGTGGTTTTCGGAAA